>JAAOAJ010000605.1:0-27010 GCA_013781345.1 Fusarium coicis | reverse complement strand
AGGGTGGTCAGGTCACCACCGTCGTCGAGGATGAGGTTGAGCTTCTTGTTGTCCTTGAAGGCAGTGAGCTGCTGCTCGAGGCACCAGTTGTACTCCTCCTCGGTCTCACCCTTCCAGGCGGAGACGGGGACGCCGGCAGCGGCAATGGCAGCAGCGGCGTGGTCCTGTGTGCTGAAGATGTTGCAGCTGGTCCAGGTAACCTCAGCACCGAGAGCAGTGAGGGTCTCGATGAGGACGGCGGTCTGGATGGTCATGTGAAGGCAGCCAGCAATGCGGGCACCGGCGAGAGGCTGGTCGGCAGCATACTTGGCTCGGGTCTGCATGAGACCGGGCATCTCATTCTCAGCGAGCTCAATCTCCTTGCGGCCAAAGGCGGCCAGAGAAAGGTCAGCGACCTTGAACTTGTGGGCGGGAGCAGACATGATGAATGGATGTGGAGGGAGGAAGGGATGAAAGGATGGATAGGAAGAAGAGAGAATAGAAAGAGAAGAAGAAGGGATTGAAAAAGTTGAACGGGAAGAGGAAGAATATGTAGGTTGTAGAATCAACAACGAGATAACATTGGGCGGGGCATAGAGAACTGCTTCTATGGGCTGAGAGCCTCTGGAGGGGCCTGGAGGGGGGAGGGGTTGACCAGGGCCTAGCAGTGTCAGTGGGGTTTTTTTTCGCGGGCGGTGAAGTCAATGGACGGCAAAATGAGGGGCAGAATTTTCTTCTGCCATTGAGGCCCAGCAATTTTGAGGCGGGGCAGAGCAGAAATGCACTCCGAGCCCAGTCGATCTCGAGGCTAGGTACTTGTAAGCGGATGGTTGGCTGGGTGCTGAACCTGGTACCCTCGAAGAAACAGCGCCAAAAGGTACCTCCGAGTGAGGGTGGATCTCAGGGACTCGGAGAATCCACCAGAGGAAAAAATAAAGAGGAGCTTTCTCATGATGGGAAGCTCCTCCAGGTCTTGGTACGAATACGGGACTAGTGAGAAGGAGACCACGTTGATTTTTCTCATTCAGTGAGTGGGCAAGTTACTAGACTTCTTTTTGACTGTCTATAGTGACTATCTACTCATCAATTGATCGTTCCGACTGTGCATATGTAACTTGCTTCGTACAGATGCAGCTTTGGCTGACTTTGACTTGACCCTTGACATTCCCCGCTCGGAAGCCGAGCACCGCTTCACGCGAACACTACGGGTCATTGATCGTCTACAAGCTACGAACAGACCGACTAATCTGTATATCCGAATACTCTGAGGGGGGAATCAGCTCGGAGGCACCTCTTTGGTCTCGTTATAAGACTCAGGATGGCATCAGACCCATCACTTCATCTCATATATATTCTCGGTGTACAAGTGAGATGAGATATTTATACCATGAAACCCTGGTCTTGGATTAACCATGAACCACTTCAAATCCCGAGATTATTTGCCGAGTTCACTGAAAGACAAAGCAACAGAGGGACAGTACCAATGAACTTCTAAACGTAAAATTGTTTCAATGCTCTCAGACTATGAGAACTTGTTTGCAGGCGCTATCTATCTACGAAGCCAGCTTTTTATGACCAAGGCACTACAGTCGTGTCCGTCTCTTCGTGACTCTTCAACATCAACACCAACACATCAACGTCAGGCTGGCCCATCATGTGCTCATCAAGTGCTCCTCTCTTTCTCTCTCTCTCTCAGCGCTTTAAAATCTAGACCAGCACTCGATATTATTCGACATTGTCCGGAACGCCGCCAATGCAAACCATCACTGAGCGTCTCGTATTCTTGAAATCCCTCGAGACTTTTTGAAATCCCCGTCTCGCCCGTCCTCCATCTATTTTGGCATCAAGTTCTCCCGCACGGCAAACATCTTGGCACTGACGTTGGCTGTGAATCCATCCACCTGCTTGCTGTATTGTTCCACCTGCTTTGCGTTCAGCATACCCTCCAGTCTGCTGGGCTCCTGGGGAAGCTTGAACAGTCGCTGCCACTCATCCTCGGGAAGAGGAGCCTGCTTGGCAGCAGCACGTTGGGCGTTCTCAGCCTTGCGCTTGGTCTGCCATTGTGTAATCTTGGTCTGCTCACGGCCGAGTTGTCGCTGGTAGAATTGGAAGTTGTTGAGGTCGGTGTAGTGAGACTCGATGCTCTCGAGCAGAAGATCGCAGGTCTTCTCGAGGAAGGGGTCGATCGCAAGGTCGAGGTTGTCGATAGAGGGGTACAGAGGAGGCTCGAGAGCGCTGCGGTTGAGGTCATCCAGCGATGAGGGCTGCTCAATATCGCCCTTCACAGGAGCGGAAGGAATCTGGTGGAGGAAGGTTGTGAGGAGGTGAGAGTTGTGGACGCTGACAGGGACCTCTGTGAGGATATCCTTGAAGGTGAGCTTAGACTTTTGCAAGCTGTTACTGGTTAGTATCTCTGACTCCAGTCGTGGCGATAGGATCACCGTACCTCTCGGTTGTGAACTTGCCCTCCTTGTAGGCGCTCATGAAAGCAGGGGACAGGCGGAAAGCCCGGAAGGTCAGGTTACCCTGAGAGCTCTTGCTAGCATCGTGGACGAGGGCGACAGTGTTCTCGTTGGCGCTTTGGTAGTGGAACTGGTTCTCGATGAAGTTCAAGTTGACAAAGTTGCCCATGGTGGCACTTGTGTACCAACCAACGTTGTTGGCGTCGACGTTGACCTCCTTGAGGTGTCGAATCATCTCATTTTGGTAGTGGATGTTGTTCTTCTGTCGGGGAGCAGCAGCGGCGATCTGCGAAGCATCGTTCTGGTGGCTGTCGGTCGTAGCGGGGTCGACGGTAGGGAAAGGGAATGTGTTGGTGACCTCGAGGAGACCCGCGTTCTCCATGCCAACAATAGCTCCGGTCGCAACAGAAGGGAAAGCCGAAGAACAGTGCTTGGCAATCTTCATGATAACCTACACCACCGACTGAGGTCAGTCCCATTACTCTTTACTCGTACTTCAAGAGGGGGTCTCAAAGACCAAAAGGTGGGGCATATTCAACTCACCAGAGCCTCGACTTGAACGGCCTGGAAAGGCGCAGCAACAGCCGCATCGTTGGGAGCGTCCGCCATATTGGCAAAAATTCGGGACGAGATATTCACGGTGCCGCGAGAGAAGGAGAGAGGTTCGGCGCTACGATCGCGAAAGAGGCGGGTGGTGTTGCAAGGCTTCGGGGCTCTGAAGGTGGGAATATCGAAACTTTTCGTTCGTGTACTCATTTGTGGGCTGTGGGATTGTCTAGGCGGTGAGGTGCGGCAGATTATATATCCCGCGATTGACGTTACGAGCCGACCTACGATCTTCATTTATCACCACCAGGTAAAGCATACGGCGGCCAGAAAAGATGCCTTATTTGCGCAAATCTACCGGATTTACGCTCGATACGGAATAGACATGTACTTTATCTCTTCTCTACGTCTCTTCGCGGTCCGTTCTGAGCTGTGGCACTTTGCCCTTGTTCTCAACGTTCTACAGATCTTGAATGCCATCAGCTAGAAAATCACGCGCAATCGAAAATCTAATTATTGTTTTATATCATTTATCATTCTACCGTCTAGTCCGTTTTCCGAGAAAATCATCATTTGTCCGAGCAAACGCCATTCTTTTTTCTGTCCCATGTTTTTCTAACCCTCAAGACCAACACCAAACGCCTCATAAGCTTCTTAAACAAAAGGTTTTAGAAGCCTCAAACCTTGTCATCTAATCCTGCCAGGGGATAATCTCCCAGCTCTCGGCATTGTCCCGAATGATAAGTCGATGTTGATCAATTCTCCAGAATGCGTACAAGGAGCGAGTTGCTCCAGCAGCCTTGCGATGGGCTGGGCCTGTACCACCATTCTTAGCATCTTCCCGCGAACGCCAGACACAAGTCGCCAAATTGGCCAACTCTGAGTCAGGTTCACCAAACCAGTATCTGTTCGTGTCAATACGATAGACCCATACAGAAGATGTACTTCCAACTTACTTCAAGAATCCACCACTCGCCACGGCCTCAGCATGTGCTCCCTTGTCGAGAACGCCCAGGTCAGCATACTCGGTCTCCTTCTTGATTCGTGACCGGAACGCCACGATATAAAACGATTTTTCTTTGAAGGGTTTTCCAGATTCGACCGCAAGACGTTTCACTTCTTCGATCACCTCTGGCCAGTTGAAGGATTCTGTGTATGGGGCTGTCGCATAGTCGTCGCGAAGAACTCGAAATTGACTCAAGGCTCGAGCGAGGAGCTTATTTTCATGGTCAAGAGTGTCGAGGTCAAGCAAATGCTCACGCTCCGTGTATGGCGATTGGACAAGATACCGATGGTTGGCTGCGAGTTCCGGGCTAATTTCTCTCACTTCGACTTCGGCAGCTGTTTTGGAAAATACGTCAAGTGATGATCCAGGGGCTGTTTGCACATCTGCAGTCGCCATTGTGGGCTATTTGAGTTTTGCTGTGTAGTTGAAGAGGTACCGAGTGCGAAGTCAAGACAGTGAAATGCTTTGAATATCTCGACACACAATGGCAGAAGATGGAGGGGAAATATAAGGAACTACGAGTCAGGGCGCGGCGACGGCGACAGCGAGTCATCAGCAATTTATAGCACTCGATACGTCTTTACAATCTCTTAGGCAATCAAGCCTTGAATAACGTGCTCAAATGACACCATCCGAGCCGGACGACGACGGTTACACATGTGGGTCGGTGAAGACTGTCAAAGGGTCTTTCTGCCGGTAGTTCTCGAAGTTACTTACTTGTTAGTGCGGATGGTCGGGCGTCTCAAAAATGGCACTCCTCGAACTAGACCGGTCAAGACTTGTTGTCCGAGTCAGTCAGGCGTGTTATCTGAAAATGGGAGAACTCTGCAACTCGTTTTAACTGGAATACCTTGGACGGCTTCGCAAGATAACGAAGTACGCCGGAATTTTCGTTGTCTCTGAAAGATCCGGAATCTCGCATATCAGAGACATGGATCTATGGCGACTTCTCACCAAACCATGATGAAATACCGGGATCGGCTACAAGTAATGAGCGAGATCCTTCCTTCACCGCCAGAAGAACGCTTCATCGACCATTTCGCCGGTTTTGGGCATCCATGGAAGGACAACGCGAAGAGTCGGAACAAAGAAGGAATTATACTTTGGTGTAACCAGGGGTCCTTGATAACACGGATGTGAGACTAACGCAGGCCAAAATGCAATGACATGTGGCTGCGGTTGGCGCTAAAAGAAAATGGCCGACGGTAGACCCAACCGACCATCTTGAAATACGACTACACCACACAGATACAATACTACATATTCGAGGTCAGCCGGACACTCGACGAAAATGACTCTTTGTTGGCAGTTGCTTGTCAGAAGTCGATATACACAATACATTCCAAGAATCATAAAGTGAACTCCCAATTAAATTCTAGTCTCAAAGTTCTGAGGAAGCTTCGTTTATACGCATTTTCTGAAGCAGCATAATTAGAAGGCATGATCTTCGTTCTCATCGCCCCCCTCTGATTATAGTCTAGTCCTATAGAAGACGCAACCTGGCATTGTCGAATGAATTCTCTCGATTACGAGGCTCCCTCTGGTTGTCGCACATAACTTTCTGAAGACGTCAGAAGCCACGGGGATGTCGACATATGATCTACGATCGTGCTCGTTGATCATTGTATAATTTCATAATTATTGGAATTTTGTGATACAATCCTTTGGGGTCTTTATATCAGTCAATTGATATGGAAATCGCTAGAAAATATGATGGAACATCCAATTGGTCTATCACAGCTTATATCGCACACCCTCACAACGGACCATCGTCCTCCACATCTGTCTTTCCCCTTCTCAACCAAACTTTGGCCATCTCATACGACCCCAGATAGAGTCCACTCCCTAGCATCGTCCACCCGGATCGCAGAGCCGCACCCCGGAAGAATCCCCGCACTCCCCTCTCTTGGTAAACCTCCTTCGAGACAGTCCACGCCCCCTTCTTTGGTTGCTTTCCCTCCATCTTGGCTGCGACTTCGCTCTGACCTTTTGTTGGATTCTCGCTCTGGTTTCCGGCGCTCAACATCATTCTCGTCTTGACGACATCACTCGGTGTCGTTATGAAGGCAGCTATTGATCCCGCACTTCCAGCACTTAAACCTGTAGCGAGTCCTGTCTCAATCAGCCCTGGCTCCGAAGTTCCAGAACCTCGTGATTTCCAGTATGTTGCTCGCACATGCTCGAATATAGGAAATTGAAGAGCTGTGAATGGTAAATTTCGTGCGACGAGTGCTGTGTAGCCTGTAAAAAGGCGACGTGATACTCCATCACCGGCCAGCTGACGGAATGCTTGTATGGAGGTGGAAGATCCAGATCGTCCAGCCCCATGACCATCATTTTGCAACATCTGAGCATTTTGCTTGATGACTTCTGCTGGTGCGAGGACTAAGCAGGATGCCATCTCTGCCACCCCCGAGGCTGCTGAGTGAACCAGCGGTTGTGGTAATGGCGTCGCATTACCGATGATGCGTTTGGCGCTCTCATATGTCGAGAAGAATAGACCCGCTGTGGATTGTGTAAGCCAGCAATTTCTCATATTACGTCTTCTGTTACAAACCTGCTGGAAGAGTAGCTAGGACTACACTTCCAATTCCCTGGTAGAGTCCTCGTACAGCCCATATGTTCTTTTTCGAGCTGTCAGAATATGTCTTGAGGTAATCTTGGCTTTGCAAACGAGTCTTGATGGTATCGAGAGGGTAAACCAAGACATCTACTGTAAACGCTGCAATAGCACCAGCCTATAGGTGTGTAAGTGAGTGTATCATAATCAGGAACTTGATTATTTCGCCAGTCTTACAATATATATTTCCGACATGTTTTTTCTCAGAAGTATGCTGCATGCATCGTGATGATGAATTTCTTCCAGGTTGGTAGTGAAATATGGGCTCTCTTACACCATGAGCTGGTGATGTCATGGTTGTGTGCTTATATCCACTCTAGGATTACCCTGCACTTCGACTCATCATGGAAATATCTCGAGCTCACAGCATGTAAAAGGACGTAATATAACTTTGAATAAAGACATCACGATTGTTTTAGTGGAATACTCAATGGGACCCTTGTCATGGGTCATATTTATTTCAAATTGTCATAAGAACAACTCCATGTTGAGTTCAACATCTCAGTCATCTCGTCTCATAACTCAAGTCAGATAATATAAATCAGAACAACTTTTATAATTAAGAATGTATATGATCCCATTTCTTGACGCCAGCCCATATACAGCCCCATGATTCAAGCAAGCCGGCGCTTCCCCTGCCGTCTATGTGACTTAATGACTCCAAAACGTCCCAGATAATAAATCACCAAAATGCTTGCGTTCCCGTCTTTATAAGATGTCCTCTGCTCTATCATAAAATCGCGCCGTAAATCAAATGACAAAGGAAATCATAGTTTGCTCTTTACAGCGGGGGTCGTCTCGTTAACTACTGCCACCACGACACAGATATCGTCGACTTTGCCGCCGTGCCAGTTTTCTTGGGGGTAGTATTTGTGGACCTCCTTGGCGAATGGTCCATCGAGTTTTGTGTTAACGCTGGCTCGCTTGGCGGCTGTCACGATTTCCGTAGCGAGTGCGCTCTGGAGTGTAGCTGTTCGTTTGCCCTCGGAGGCTTCAGGGAACTCAACCAGAGGCTCTAGCGAATCCGCAACGCGCACACCACCAGCATCAGTCATTACCCAGGCGCCTGTGGATACCAGAACTCGGCTGGCGATTCGCAGAATATCTTGGTTAAAGAGATTGTCTAGAACACCGTCGGTCGCAAGAATAAGAATATCGCCGTGACGGAGCGCGTGCTGGGTAACGTCAGCATCCCTGGGAAGGTCGCTAAGTTGAGCACCACCAAACGCTGCCATGCGAGCAGCAACGCTGGGAGGTACGAGAGATAGTTGAAAAGGAGTATTAAAGGCGTGTGTTTGGGGTTCGGAATATGTATGAACTCCATTGAGTCGAAGTTGCAAGAAGCCAGAATCACCAAGGTTCGCAACGTCCAGATTTCCATCTGCTCCAGCAATAGCTACACATGCTGTGCTTCCGCCAGCACGGAGACTCTTGTCATTGCAGATTGCCTCGTATCCTTTCTGCATTAACTGTCTTGCCGTCAAGGGAGGCTCTGAGCTAGTCTGGTGCTCGTGGGCAGCCAATGCCATATAATCGCAAAATCCGTGTGAGAAATCAGCGGGGTCGACACCGGAATCTACCCAGCCCCCAACACCATCAGCAACGCCAAAGGCTACTGACCCGGAGTCGTTGATCCGGCTGACGAAGAAGGCATCGTGTCCAGATTCGGGTCGAGCGGAAGGTCGACGGTTTCGAGGGGGTTGAATGCGATTGTATGGGTTGAAGTGGAAGACGTGAGTGGAGGGATCGTATGGCCTGTCCTTGGCAATGAAGGAGGAGGCGACATGGTAAGAGAATCGAGGAGCATCGTTGGAGGTGGAGTAGAGTCTGGAGCGAGGGCACGAACTCATTGCGACATGAGGATGAGCACGGAGTCGGGAGCAGGATTGCGTCGGAGCTGGCACAGTTAGAATTGAGGGTTGTCGAGTATTTTACGGACAATGCGACCAACCCTTAGCAAGCGTTCGCAATGAAGCCGTAGCAAGTCGATTGTAGGGTGCAGCCATGGAGGGCTAGAAAGTGGATCGTCTAGAGACAAGAATCGATGCGAATAGTGACGGATCGGAGCGAGGATCGGAGGAGGATTAAAATATTGGTGACGATAAGACTTTGATAGAAATTACAGAGAAATCATCTTTGCCAAGGAGATCGTAAGAGAAAAAAATTGGTTTCATGAGAGAAGTGGGATCGTGAACGGAGAAACAAAGTTGTTGAGCGCCGATTTACCAACTTGTTATCTAATCTTCCATGACTAGCCAAGCAAGCCCCTCCAATGGATACATATCCTTTCACAAGAACCAATTCCTCGGAACAAAGAGGCAAGCCACATACGGATATGCAAGATAAAGCGAAAGGAGGCGGTGCATGGGTTCACAGCCACTGCATGCTTCTCCAAGATTTTCCCGGATTCTCATCTCCGCAATTATTGATACCCGCTGTTGATCCGCGATCTATATCCGCGAGCGAAGCAAGTCACGTGGTTTCACGAGCGCTGTTCCTGCCGATTCCGAGACCAGCAAAGCCGAAGTTGACAATCGCAAATTTGTGATTGGCCAGAGGTCATCCGTAGGTCCCAGTGTAAACTGCAATAACCGAGGAAGGTTTGCCAACCCAATACATGACGACGAGAATCCTCGAAACGCCACCCTTTGCGAATAGACAATTCAACTCTATCGGAGGAGATTGCACGGCATTTCTTTCCTGTCAATTGTCTGACCACAGCTCCAACTAAACATTGCGAAGTTTGACTGTCCTTCTCCTCCGGTCCCAATCGCAATTGTACTTCCTCGACTCGATTGTTCGTCAAGATGGCTGCTCTTCGATCTTCTTCCCGACTCGTCGGAGCCTTCTCAAGGACGGCTGCTATCCGACCTGGCGCTGTCTTCACTCGTTCTATGGCCTCGGTCAGCGAGCCTCCCAAGGACTCTAATGCCAACCTCAAGTCTTTCCAAATCTACCGATGGAACCCCGATACCCCCAGCGAGAAGCCTCGTCTTCAGACCTACACTCTGGACCTTAACAAGACTGGACCTATGATTCTCGATGCCCTCATCCGAATCAAGAACGAGCTCGACCCTACTCTGACCTTCCGACGAAGTTGCCGTGAGGGTATCTGCGGTAGCTGCGCCATGAACATCAACGGACAGAACACTCTTGCTTGCTTGTGTATGTGCCCCTTCACCCAGGTCGCATGCGGCAAATCATGTCGGAAATTGAATTGCTAACATACTACTAGGCCGAATTCCCACTGAGGCTGCTTCCGACGTCAAGATCTACCCTCTCCCTCATACCTATGTCGTCAAGGACCTTGTCCCCGATTTGACACATTTCTACAAGCAGTACAAGAGCATCAAGCCCTACCTTCAGCGCGATACCCCTGCCGAAGACGTACGACCCCTTTCTCACTTACGGAATCTCACATTTACTAACCCAAATCTCAGGGCAAGGAGTACCGACAGACCAAGGAGGACCGCCGTAAGCTCGACGGTCTCTACGAGTGCATTCTCTGCGCCTGCTGCTCTACCTCATGCCCGTCTTACTGGTGGAACTCTGAGGAGTACCTTGGCCCCGCCATCCTTCTCCAGTCTTACCGATGGCTCGCCGACTCTCGTGACCAGCGTACCGCCGAGCGAAAGACCAACCTCGAGAACTCGATGAGCCTGTACCGTTGCCACACTATTCTTAACTGCACGCGAGCCTGCCCCAAGGGTCTCAACCCTGGCAAGGCCATTGCCGAGATCAAGAAGCAGATGGCTTTCGGCAACTAGATTAACAAAAACCACGAATATGTCGCGAAAACGATGTGACGATTGGAGGGAGAAGCGAAGCATTTAAAGGGTTGTCGCAGAGCAAAAATCTGCGTATGAGATTATTAGGACTTTAACCCTGTGTATAAGCTATGGATGGGAGTTCCACGCTGTGTTCTATAGCAAACTTGGCAATATTATTTTCTTGATCGTTCACCCCTGGTTCCTGTACCGTTGTCGTCTTGTGTTTGTTCGGGTATGTCTCTGTAAACTGACTTTAGCTACGCTCGCCAACCCCGACCTTACGATACAGTACTCGAGCCCCTCGAAAAGCTTGCCCGTGTTTGAGAAAGAGCACCAAACACAGACCAGTTGACGACACTAGAGAACTCGGAAAATTGCCCAACAGCTGCGATTCTGACCTTCCATCCGGGCTGCCTCAGTCGCAATCGCCAGTCGAGCCCCTGTCTAACGTCGATACTTTTCAATTTGCCCTTAAGTTCGAGCTTCGAGTCGAAACTATCATTTTTTTTTGACTCGAGTTTCTGCCTCACACGAGCTCTTGGCCTTCTCATCACTTCTACAACACGAGTCTGCCATGAAGACGGCGAGTGCTGATCCCCAATGGTCGACACACCCAACATGATCAACAAATCAAGCTACGAGACACATTCCGTTATCCCACAAGGATGAGAAAGACTAGCAGTTTCCACGTGAATTGCGGCCGGGGTTGACAGTGTAAAGTACCTGCAGAGTGGCTTCGGGGCGGTTTGTAGTGTCCTTTGATGGCGGAACAACTTCATACAAAATGTGTTTTTATAGCAAGTGGATCAAGTCATGTACCGGGATGCTTAATATGTGGCATCGGAGAAGTTACAGACCTGAATCGTATCTATAATACCCAGAGGCTTGTCTGAGCCTAAACTTGTTTCCGTTACCTGGACGTTTGTACAACCATGGCCATGGATTTTAGGTGTTATCAAGATTCCTTACAACAGTGATCAACCTCCCTGCAACAAAATATGCTTTCATCGAGCAGGGAATCACAGTCATTCTCGTCGAGACCATCTGACATTACAGGCGGCAGTTGAGTAGATGAGCTTGTTGGTATGTTTGTGCTGCTCATTTCTTGGGAGCCAAGACATTATTTTTGGAAAATGCCAGCATCTTGGTGTTTGATCTTGATTCAAAGATAAAGTAGCCTTGACTTTTTCCCACGGCTATGTTACACATATCGAAAGTCGCCGTCATGTTTCACAACAACTGCCGGTCTGCGAAATGCTGAACCATGTATACTGCTAAGTAGCTACCTATGATGACCAGTCTGAAGCAAACGGTAAAGTTAATAATGTGATATGAGCTGGAGTATTGTATTTGGCTCTACCGTGGAGAAATCTTAATTGTAGGTATGATAGGGGCTGAAGAAGTATGAAGTCTGGTAACTCCTACCCACAGCAGAAGACAAACCTTGATATCACCATCCACAACTTCACAACTCAGACCTTACACTTCACATCTACACAAACTACCCACCTAAGACCTCATCATGTTATTAAAAACCATCATCACCGCTTCCGCTATCGTTGGCCTTGCTGCCGCGGTGCCCTTCAGCACCAACACCACCACAAGTGCCTGCCCCACCCTCTGCGTGGACGCTATTAACGACTGTGGCGTCATGTACGGAGCGTAAGTTAAGCCAACTCCAAATACTTACGAGCATTGGCTACAACAGTTGCTAATTTAACAGATGCTATCCTATTTGCTCTCCTCAGCTGTATCCTACACCACCGCCATGCACTCCTAGCACCCCAATTGGTACACCTACCATCACCCCAATCACTTTCATCACACCAACCCATGAGTCTGCCGCTACCTCGACTCTATAAACGGGTGGCTAGTCATCCTGATTTGGCTTGGGATGGAAAGAGTTTGGCGATGGAACGATGGAAGTGTTCGACATTGGAAGCTGTATCTTTCAGGATGATATCCTTTCCTAGGCATTCGAGACTGTCATTAATCTAGTTACACGACACGTTCTACTCTAAAACTACCCAAAGATTTCCCAGAATTAGTAGTATGCATTGCCTGGTGTGCTTGGACTTCGTGAATAATCATCTACCGTTCCTGGGAACGCACCAACTGGTGCTGAAGGTCCACCCTTGACATCGGCATCTGAACTTAGGTCATCGACATATGTATCGTCATCCTCAGGTGGTGCGCGCATGGCTTCGAGGATGTCCCTCTCCAGCGAGGGCACTTCATAGGGTTTGAGTGTGTGAATCTCTCTCCCTGACGGCATCTTGCTGAGAAGTGTGTTGATGGGCGGTATTGCCTGTGTGTTCATCTGGCACAGAGGTTAGCGAATACCATGGTATTCTTTATATAGTTCTCACCGTATCGTTAACTTTGTTCCACTTGGCATCGAGCATCTCTAATACTCGAATCTCCTCCATCTTACCAGCGTCGCTTCCCCAAGCAGACTCCTTATCCACACGCCGATCCTCGCGCTTTTCTGTGAAATCTTTCTTTAATCGACTGAAGCTCAGTCCCTTCTTGTTGTTGTCTTTGATCTCAGCACCTAGCTCTGATAAGCCGGCCCGAACCCATCCAATGCCATCTGCAACCTGGCCACCTATCTCGGCATCGATTCCAAAGAAACGACAAGCGCGAGCTCGACATGTTCGGCGAAGATCTTCTAGATATTTCAAAAGAGCACTATTGATCTTATGCGAACCAGAACCTGCTGTAATGCACAGAGATGATGCTTTGGCTGCATGTTCTGAGGCTGCTAAACACAGTCGGGCATAAAGGTGGGCGCGAACTTTTGGAATCTCAGGGGCCTTGAACATCCATTCCTTGTCGTTCTTGTTACGGTCCTGGGCGACTATTGCTGGATACGGATCGTCTTTAAGAACTGCTAGTAATGTAGCTTCGGCCAATGCTAGGGAGCACAAGGCTCGAGCTGTTCCAGGAGCAACATCAGGACATGGAGGGGTCGCTGTAGCATGCTCAATTCGACCTGCGAGATAATCATACACGGAAGCAGCTTCGAGGAGACATTTGGTTGCGGCTGTGACTGCATTTGTTCGCTCCTGGGCCCCGAGAAACTCGCTACTAGTTGAATAAAGTGGTTGTAAGGCAGATCGAGCCGCGAGAACATGAGAGAAGCCCAGAGTTGAAAGTACAAAGGCAATTTCGTGTTCCAAAGACGAAATCTTGACTCTGGCTCTCTCACGTCCTGGAACGACTTCGCCAGATAAAGTTGGTCTCCATTCGATAGCCGGGGGCGCCTTTTGCGTGACGATAGCCAGACCGTTGTTACTTAGACCGTCGTCCACTGCTAGTAGGTATGGGATGTAGCCATTGACGCTGGAAATGACTGTGTTTAGATTTGGCACCTGAGAGCTTGGGGGAAGTCTCTTGTGCTTTTTCAGGGCATCTCGAACTACTCCACGATATGTGCTGGCGTTGAGGGGCAGTGAAGGATGAGAGTCGGAGCTGAAGCTTGATGAGAAAGAGAAAGCCGAAGTCGTTGGGAGAATGAAGGGGAACGGCATTTTGAATTAGTCTCACTCTGAGGTTGAGTATAGAGAGATTTGCAGTAACAAAAAGAAAAGAAAAGAGTCAAGATCAAGTTTGAGTTCAATTGTTTTGCCAAGCTCTTGGTCCAGTCCAGGCCTGACGATATCACCATAATAGTCCTGTACTGTGCGCATGTCAGCCGTTTACGCACTGTTCTAGTGACGTCTCTGCCCTGGCTTTCCATGGCTCCGGGGTTCGGAAGCTCCTTTTCGGCCGATGCTCTACCTACAGTACAATTGAAGCTCCACCAAAATTTCCGGGGTCGCATTGGATGTCATTTAGTTAGAGCTTCGCTCCACGCACGGTCTCTCCTCCTCCTTCATCAACCGAATTACTCTTGTTAATGACGACTTTCGCTATCTCGAGGTGACAATGGCTGGTCCTTCTCCGTCACCGCACAAGCCTCGTCGCAAGGCTAATACCAAGAACCCTGGCAATGGCAATGACAATGGCGGCAGCGAAAAGGCCCCTCGCACAGAAGCCCTCGTACGGGCGCCCGCGTTCCCTCTCGCAGCGTTTCTGTGGCCTGCACGGACTTCTTTGTCGCAATGGGAGGTTCTGCCTGTGATTCTCATGGTGGTTGGTCTTTTTCGATGGGCTGCTGGTCTGTGGGGATATTCTGGTAAGGATGGCCGCTTCGACTTGACCATCATGACACCTTTCGCTAACGAGGAGCTTGATTTGCAGGGTTCAGCAAACCGCCCATGTTTGGAGACTACGAAGCGCAGCGGCATTGGATGGAGGTCACGACACAACTTCCCATATCGCAATGGTATTTCCACGATCTTCAATGGTGGGGTCTCGACTATCCTCCCCTGACGGCCTACCACAGCTGGCTTCTTGGCAAGATTGGTTCTATCATCGATCCCTCGTGGTTCGCGCTCTTCACCTCTCGAGGAAACCAGGATCCCAACCTCAAGATCTTCATGAGGGCAACAGTCATCATATCGGAGTATCTCATCTACGTCCCAGCCGCCATTGTCTTCGTGCGACGATATAGTAGACTTCAAGGGGTCACCAACTGGACAGCATGGCTTGCGCTCGTCGCGATCCTGATGCAGCCTGCCACCATTCTTATCGACCATGTTCACTTCCAGTACAACACCGTTATGCTCGGATTTGTCATGGCGAGCATGTCGAGTATGCTGGCTGAACGCTACAAGTGGGCTGCCGTCTTCTTCGTCAGCGCTCTGGGATTCAAGCAGATGGCTCTGTATTATGCCTTCAGCGTCTTCTCCTATCTTCTCGGCCGCTGCGTCTATCCTCGACCTGACTTTACCAGACTCTTTGGAATCGCTCTTGTGACAGCTGTTTCTTTTGCTATCCTAATCCTGCCTCTGGTTCTTGGTACACTCTACGACAAGAGCCAGGGCACCGATGCTCATGGAGATTCCAAGGATTCTCCTTCACTTCCTCTATTTCCTCAGCTAGTTGAGATTCTAGACACCAAAGCCTTTTACTGGCCTATTGTGGAACAGATGGTTCAGATGGTTCATCGTGTCTTCCCATTCGCGCGTGGCTTGTTTGAGGACAAGGTCGCCAATTTTTGGTGCGCCGCCAATGTCGTTATTAAGCTCCGACAGTGGCCAACAGCTCTTCTTCAAAAGGCAGCTCTCGGTGCTACTCTTGGTTCGATTATCCCACCTAACATTATCCTCTTCCTGCGACCACGAAAGTCCACACTTCCTTTGGCTTTTGCTGCCACAGCTTGGGGCTTCTTCTTGTTCAGCTACCAAGTGCATGAGAAGAGTGTCTTGCTTCCATTGATGCCCATGACCTTACTTCTGGCTGGAAAGCACGGGTTGAACAAGGACACACGAGCTTGGGTGGGCTTCGCCAACCTCCTGGGAGTCTGGACTATGTTCCCTTTGCTCAAACGGGTCGACCTGAGAGTTCCATATGCGGTTTTGACCCTCCTCTGGTCCTACTTGCTTGGCCTCCCACCGACCTCTTTGAGCGCATACTTCCAAGAAGGTCAAGCTGCCTGGTTGCAATGGTGCACAGCATTATTGCATCTGCTGTTCTATGTCGCCATGGGCGCGTGGCATGTTCTTGACACATTTGTAACACCTCCTGTTGATAAGCCCGACCTCTGGGTCGTGGCAAATGTTGGAATTGGTGCTGCGGGCTTCATTATCTGCTATCTCTGGTGCTTCTTTAAGCTTATCCAAGAGAGCGACCTACTGCCTGGAGGCTCATCAAGTAAGAAGGATAAAAAGAGCAAGACCTTGTAGAGAGGCATTTTTATTGTCTATAATAGATTTCAATACGATTTTGATTTGGCGTTATCTCTCCATCGTTGTGCAAACAGCTACAACGGGCTTGTTCAACTTGTGTCCTACTCTGTACCAGGCTATTCGTTAAAGGGTGTAACTCTTTCTACATACCATCTCGCCTATCGGATGAACATTCGTTTATGCTTGGGCATCTTCCTTCAGAGAACCATGGCAGTAGTGGCTGACCAAGGTCGACGAGCAACGCTTGGTTGTCGACTGATAGGCTGCTTATACCACTCAGCTCGTTGAACACGGGCGATGACAGCAATGAACACATACTCACTCTGTCATTGACTTGGCAGCTTATAGTTAGACAGCAGAACTACCTTGGGGCAATAAATCTTGTTCTTTCTAAGTATCGAGGAGAATGGTGAACTAAACTTATTTGCAGAAAGGACCTTGGCTAGATGACTGGATAAGAGGGTTGTATGTTTTGGTTAGGCTTCTAAGATAGACATAAGCTGAGATAGTGCCCAACAGTATTGTCCTCTCGTTCAGTGACGACAAGATCTGTGGATAATTATGAGACCTAAGATCATAGAAAGAGCGCAAAGATAAGCCATCCTGTAACATCAATATTTCTTGCTGGCACAGGCTGCAGGAACGGTTCCAACGTGGCATTCTAGGCAAAGAAGGATTCAAATAAGGGGCTTGAATCTCGAGTACGGCAGATGAAGGAGTTGTTGGGATGAATGCGACTCCCGTTCAAGGCGCAGTCATGACCATCATGTTTTCGACACCGAGACTGGATTGGGCTTGGAAGATGGCACTTTGATGCCTGGAAACACGGCCTCATCCTTCTTCGTATTGGAGATGATTGTGACAGGTTAAGTTCCTGGCCATGATGAAGGATGACAATGAGCTTAGATCTTGCTGTTGCATCGCCACTGAGAGCCTATCATTGCCACAGCCGAGATTCTTTGCTATGAGCCTCAGAGAATGGATGTTTTCATGGCATAAATAAAAATCAGAAGGCCTGGAGCTGACTTTACCAAGTGTCCAAGCAACCAGAGGCCTGGAATATGCATGTGCTTCTTAGCTGGGGTCGGATCCGATTTGAGAACCTGGCCTGGTCGAGATGATTGCAGATCTTTGCTGACACTAGGTCTCTTGGGGAAGCTGGGAGCCATTCATTTAGAGTCTCACATTCTACTTTGCCTCATCATCAGTATCAGTCTTGGTAACCAGTGCTCGAAAGCCAAGGGTCGATCATGGCAGAATACGATGCACGCATGCTCTCTCCAATCTGCAAGGCCGGGAATAAGATGCTGATTCTGGAAACGTGTGAGAAGGGACAAAATTCAAGACTCTTGGTTATCCCTCCCATGAGGCAAAACGACTTTAGGGTGAGGTTGGGCTGCATGCTTTGGGGAGGAGAAGAGCCATTGGGGGCGAAACGGATTAGGTGAGGAGATTGTTGATCTGGATCATATGCCAATGAGCGAGAATCTATCCGATGCTTATTGGTGGAGAAGAGTCTCGTCGAGTAAGATTTTATGCAGGATAACTTATCATGGAGTTGTTCTCGTTCACAAGCGAACCATGAGATACCAGGCTTTGGCCGATATGACGAGATATGTGATTGACGAGTAAGACAGAGCTGAGAGCGAGGATGAGACTTGGAAGGACGGACGCGTGGAAAAGACCCGAGAAACGAGAGACGAGTTTGCAGGGCAAGGATATAATCCTTGCCCTGCATTGACCGATCTTACATATTTAGAGAGGCCCTGGCTATGGTTATAAACATGGCGATGTGAGGATAGACCCCAAAGTCCCAACTTGGTCAACCAAAGCCAAGAGAAACGCAACGTGTCACTGTTTGGTGAACAAGTGTTTCATTTATTATCCCACAGCCCGTACAATACCGTGCAGTATATTATCAGGTAGTATTAGATGGTGAGTCTGGTGTATAAGGCTGAGATGATTTTCATAGCAAATTGCGGAGTGGCCAGGAATAGCTAAACTTGGGTTGACCCACAACAGGCCAACAGCTCCGAGAGAGAAAGAGAGAAACAAATCAGCCTCGGCCGTGTTGCTCAGCCTTTGTTTGTTATGGAGTTGCAGTGCAGCTGCAACTGCAAGAGAGAGAGCAAAAGAGAAGAGGTGAGAGGTGAGGTTGAAAATCTTAGGCCCCAAAATAACTAGTGTCCGTTGCTGCAGCGCTTGGCATGGATACTAAGCCTACAAACCCCAGCGAAAATGCAACCTCAAATTGCTGCTTATTAGTTGAGGCTTGCTGACTGGCCGGATATAGAACCTCCCTACATATAATCCTTGGATAGTGCTGACTGTGCCGGTACGCTATGTACCTTGTTCGACAGTCTGAGCCCAGCACAGTGAAGCAGAAGTTGAATTTGGCTAATAAGCTGACAGTGGAGATTAGGAAGATCCTTTGAGAGAGAAAGACTTTTCTACTGTGCTGCAGTGTACAGTACGTAGAGTACTTTGGTCTAGTTGTGGTGGTTGGTGGGAGAATCTAAGTCTAGGCTTAAGCATAGTGGCCAACTCTATCTTGAAACTAACAAAGCCCGAGATCACGACTTACACATATACAGTATGATTTACAGTAACGTTACTCAAGCAAATGAACGAAAAGACAGCAGCAGATCAATGCTTCGTGAAACTCATCTCAATCTGAACAGGGCTGAGTTACCTAGTGGGATCGCCGAAAGACAGAGACGAAAAAGTGAGCGGGCTTTGGCCAGCTTGGCTCCTTTGTTCACCTTCCAACCCATGCATCCTTAACCAACAAGACAGGCCCATATACGTACAGTAGACACAGGAACTCGTAAATAGAGAAGATCCACAGATAGAAACAGATGGTGTGATGAACCGAAGCAGCGAAGCAGAGCTGTGCATTCCCTCAGCCCCCAGAAACTCACACTCTCTCAACGCCCCCCGTCCCCTAGTCTCTTGACCCAAAGCCAAGAGATGCTCGAGCTGTCTGTTGTCAGCCCTCCTTATCCCGTCTTTGTCTAGCCCTGCCTCCTCCAATATCATCCATCCCATCCCATCCCCTGTCATTTCATGTCATGTATGTACTGCCCTATGGGCTCGCCGTGGCACAACGGCAAGGTAAAAGGGACGAGAGTTACCGTTCCCGTCTGTTGTGGACTGTGGCACTTCTCTCTTCATTAACTCAGCTCCTCCCGCCTCGTCTCTCCTCCTACTCCTCCTCCTTCTCTCGTTTTGTTTCTGTTTTGTTTCGTCACTTTCACTCTTGACCCTAGAGACCTGGCTTGCTATACTCAAGCTGCTGCTCAGTTTCAACTAATTCACAATGGTTTCAAAGTCATTGCTGGTCCTCACGGCAGCTCTCGCTACCGCCTGGGCTCAGACAACAACAGACGAACCCACAGCAACTGCTGAGGAGTCTTCTACAGGAACTTCATCTGGCGAGGCTGCAACACACACTGTCAATGTTGGAGCGGTAAGTTGACAAAAAGGGCACGTAAAGACACACCAATGCTAATTAGCATACAGTCCGGTCACAAGTTTACACCAAATGAGGTCGAGGCTGATGTTGGTGATATTATTGAATGGCGCTTCTATCCCACCGACCACTGGATTATTCGAGGCGATTATGACAACCCATGTATTCCCTATGAGTATATCGGAGTGAACCGCCAGGGTTTCTCAAGTGGCACACAAAAGGTTCAGGCCATCACCGACGATGTAAGTTGATCAAGTCTCTCAGCTCAAGTCTAGACAAGATGTTAACACTCAAACAAAGGGCCCTCGATACAGAGTTCGTGTGAACAACACCGATCCTATCTTCTTCTACTGCGGAGCTCCAGAGTCATGCTCCAAGTGGAAGATGATGGGTGTTGTCAACCCTGTAAGATATACACTCTTACATATGTGGTACTCATGAACTAACATGACATCCAACAGTCCAAAAATGAAACAATTGAAGGGTGGCTTAAGAAGGCAAAGGATGTCGACATACAACTACGACCCGGAGACCCTTGGCCAAAGGAGGGAGAGTCAACTTCCACTGGAGCAACATCTGAACCGACCGCCGATAACAGTGATGAAG
This sequence comes from Fusarium coicis, assembly GCA_013781345.1. Lineage (NCBI taxonomy): Eukaryota > Fungi > Ascomycota > Sordariomycetes > Hypocreales > Nectriaceae > Fusarium > Fusarium coicis. The sequence continues at coordinate 6,754 of JAAOAJ010000605.1, read as the reverse complement.
ATGACGCGAGTAGCGGAAGCGGCAAGAAGTCTCTCTCTACTGGCGCCATCGCTGGTATCGCCGTCGGTGGTGCTGCTGTCCTTCTCCTCGCTGGTGCTCTCCTTTACCTTTGCGGACGACGAGGTGGCTTCGACAAGGCCTATCGCAAGAGTTTCCGCAACAGCGTTCCTCCTGCTCCTCCAGTTGTCGAGAACCCTTACTCGCCTCACCCAAGTGTCGCTGATCCCTGGGCTGCTCAGAAGAGCCCTGGTCTTGTGGCTGCTCCCTACGGCCAGAGCCCTCCTCTCAGCCCCCACCACTCGATTCCCTATGGGACACACCCCGGCATGGTCGCTCAAGATGGAACCCCCATTTCATACCAGTAAGTTTCTCTGCGCTGACTCTCATCTACCTGTTCTAACTCTGCACAGCGAGGGTTATCATCACCCACCCATGGCCGCTTCTCCCGCTACCACTCCCAAGCCTCACGAGCAAGTCGCCCCCGTGGAACTCCCTGGTTCTCCAGACCCCAACCATTCTCCTCTCCCCGCGTACAACAACAACAACAATGACGGAAGGGGATTCTCATGGAACGGGGATGAGCAGGGATACCGTCCCACGAAATAGCTGTCACGTATGCGAAATCCAACAAAGCAGGTCGTACATATTACGGTGTATGCGAATCACTATAAAGCGGCGTTCAACGGGAGTGTCATGTTACACGGGAGTTCTGTAACTTAGGGAAAGCATTTTGTGATGATGCGGTTTATGTGTTTTTTTTTGTTGTTGAAAACTCACTTATACTTTACGATATCAGAGATTTTTAATCTTGTGGATGGCTTAGGGATGTCTCAAACCTCATGCCCTTGACTTGGATTCAGTCATTCACAATTATAGCTTGTTACTACTATAAAAACAATAAGTTATTTTACTCTATGAGTTTATCCAAGTGTACTAAATTCAAGATGTAAAGGCACCAACCATAGATGTAAAACTCATCAAAACCTGCTGGAGAACAAAGACCTGGGTAAGATGAAATTGAATCGTGCAGGGAGATTGACTCGAAACAACAAAGGATTCGCAGTTGGTGCTGAAATTGCTTAGGTCAATGCCTACCTAGTCTGAGATCCTCGACGGCCAAGTTCAGTTTGATCAGCAGATGAAGGGAGCGCAGGAGAGACTCGAGCCGCTAAGGTCATATGAGAACAAAGAAAAGGCTTGACGACATGGAACAAGTCGTAATTGACTGACGAAAGTGATCATGTTTGCACACTACGGACATCGCCTAATACCACATGGCCGAGCAATGATCGGTGCAGTTTGACCAAGCAAGGCAATGTTATGCAGAAACAGCCAATTGCTTAGAAAAGGCCAAATAAATTTGAGGGTAACTGAGGCGATAAAAATACGCTACTGACGAAACTTTACAACGAACTTGGGAGGCTGGTTCGATCATCGTCGTTGGGCCCCTGAACCAAGGCCTCGAGGGTTTACTCCCAGAGGAACTGGCCAAAGAAACGAGAATCATTTCTATATCATCACCAGTCACAGGGTAAGTTTTGTGATGCCACACGCCGTCAGACCGAACAGTCATACTTGACAAAGTATGGTATGCCAGAAACCCTAATTGGAACCAGTTGGTGTGGCCTCACCAAGCATGACAATACAATACACCAAGACAGACTTTCACGCAAGATCATTCACAGTGTAACCAAATATTCGAAGAGCCGAACAGCCTTTTTAATTTTCATAGACCGTATTTATCCCATTTTTACAGAGACCCAATCCAGCCATGAGTGGCCAATCCATCCACGCCAGTGACGCGTAAGAACTGGTGAACAACCCGTGCGTAGCATCTTCGAAATTCGTGAGGGGGCGTAACCGTGCAGATCTTTAGACAGAGATCGCTTAGTCGAAGAGACCGAAGCCCATATCCTCGTCGGACTCCTCCTTCTCCTCCTCCTTCTCCTCCTCCTTGGCCTCCTCGGCGGCACCGCCAGCGGCAGCAGCACCACCAGCGGCGGCACCACCAGCACCGCCGGAGGGAACGGAAGCGAGCTTCTCAGAGCCCTCAGCAATGAGCTGAATGATATGTTAGTACAGTACAGTCTCTTAGTGATCATCATTGTATCTTACCTCCTGGATGTCCTTGCCCTCGAGCTCGGAGATCAGGGTGTTGAGGCGCTCGTCGTCGGCCTCAATGCCAACGGACTCGAGAACGGCCTTGACATCGGCGGCAGAGGGGGAGGTGTTGCCTCCGAGGCCGAGAAGAAGGTAAGCTGCGAGGTGCTTCATTTTGATAGTCGTTTCTGATTCCAAAGATATTAGAAAAAAGTTCTTGTTGAAAAGGTGTCGCAACTCGTCGAGTCCAGGCAGGGGGGGAGGGCACAGTTATATACTTACGTCTGAAGTCGGAAGAGAACACGAGAAATCAATCACTTTAACCGCAAATTGGGCGGAGACTGAAACCTTCGAGTTCGGTGGTGAGGTTGTTCGGTGTGACAAAAAGTAAAAGTTCGCGATCGTTTTTTGATCCTGTGGGAACCAATACTTTTTGGCGACAGTGTGGTCACGTGTGGCGGGGTTTTTTGGGCGGGCAAGAACTCATGCCGAAAGCACCTGAACCTTGAGACTTGAGACGTGAGAAGGTCATGGCGGGGAGAAATCGGAAGAAGACAAACGCCGAATCCGTTAGTCGCACCGCCACAGACACCACATTCCCCACGTGACTGCGTTCAGCCTGTGGCGCTTTCCTGATTTCATGGCCTCGCCCATAAAGTTGGCTGTTGACTGATTCTTTGCTCTTCACTAACTGTGTGTTTTCCTCTTCTTTTGTTTCTTGATCGCCTGTATTTCAGGCGTATTTGATGAGAGTTTCGAGCGAATACGACCACGAATAGCCCTTCTATCGACTCTGCGCCTCTTATCACCAGAAAGTCTTAAACTCGAGAGTTTAACGACGTCAAAAAAGTGCCTGACCACAGACCGAGTGAACAAGCTTTTGCCAGCCGCTCAATGACTCACAAGCCACGCCTGAGGCTACTTGTTCCTCTCTGTCTTTGAGGACTCGAGTCAACTGATACTTTTTTTAAAGTTTTTTTTTAACTACATTAACTACGCGATGCCGGTGAGTAACTCGCCGGAGGCAAACTTCGTGAGTATCAGGAAAAAGTTGACCATGGCTTTCAAGATTGGAGACCTCCTGGCCCAGATCAGCGGTGGTGATGAGGGATCTTCCATACCCCCCAAACAGGGCCTGGTCCGGTCCAACACGTTACCCAAAAGGAAGGCCGACGATGATCCTCGATCGAGTATTTCAAAGGCGCCTCGAGTGACCACATTATCCAGTACCGTGGCACCACGAACGACACAATCCACTACTGCTGTCTCAAGACCCAACCTCCCATCACGACCCGCCGAAAGATCGATACCCTCACAACGACCCTCGAACCCCTCGAATGGCACTAGTAAACCTTCCGTCTTGTCGTCCAAACCCATGAATGGGGGTAACAGGGTCTCCAAGCCTGTTGCCCCAAGCAGACCGTCACCTGGTCCTGCCAGCGCACCTTCAGCACCACCGAAGAAGGGGTCTTTCGCTGAGATTCTTGCTCGGGCTCAGAAGGCCCAGCAATCGATGGGACAAGTTGGCAAAATCCAACACAAGAAGGTTGAAGGTGGTGCGTTGAAGAAGGTCAAAGATGAACCGCCTGCAAAGGTCGATCCTCGAGGAGCCAAAAACATGAAGCAACGTCCAGCATCTACTCACTCAGGCTACTCCGGTACAGCGAAACCAGGCCAAAGGCCAACTCAACGGAATGGTGTACCTGTGTCTGGAAACGGAAGGGATCCGCGCAATGGAAAACCCCTACCTCCGTCAAAGGCAGAACGTGGCAAGATGGCCGGCAGCAAGTCATCAGGTAGAGCCGCACCCCCTGGGGAAGAGACCAAGAAGGTGAAGAAGGCTGCCGTGGCTACGACTGGTTATACTGGCACAGCCAGACCCAGACCAGGAGGTGACGCCGGCAAGAAGAAGGAAACCCCTCGCGGTGGCGCATTACTCAGTGCCCCGCGAGTTCCTCGTCCATCACGTTCAAAGTCACGATTTGAGGACGATTACGACGAGGATCTGGATGATTTTATTGACTATGACGATGAAGAAGACGACGGTGGTCCACGATATGATTATGCTTCCGATGGTTCTTCAGATATGGAGGCTGGCATGGATGATATCGACGACGAAGAGCGGCAAGCAGAGCGACTTGCCAAGCTCGAGGATCTCAAAGAAGAGCGGCTCGAGAGGCAGCTCAAAGCCGAGAAAGAGGCTCGTAAGCGACAGGCCTTGGAAGCCTCGCGTGGTCGGCGCTGATGATGGAAACATCTCAACGTCTTCTTGTGCCATCTATCTGGTCACTCACCTCAGCTGGGTCTATGGTGCTTGGAGCTTGCTCCCATAGCATCGGACATTACCAACCTTTACTCACCTTTGGATACCTGCACCATTCTTCTTTACTCGAGATTTCTTCATACGCCAAGCAACGGTCAAGGAGTTTGTTAGCAAGGGGCGTTTCACGAGCTTGACTTTTTCACCACATCTTCACAACTACACCCTTTTGCACTTTACTTCCGATTGTTTTAGGTTCAGGGGCTACATTAGCGACGGAGTTGTCATCTTTCCTCCCCCATTTTATTTTCCTTTTGTTACGTCTTCATTTTCAGGGGTGGTTTGCATGGTTTTGGCAAAGGACACTGGCGATGCGGATGGATTAAAGACAAGACGGGGATGGAATCATTGGAGCTTTTTTGTGCCAGGGATGGTGAAGTGGATGTACTGTAGACAGAGATGGATATACGTAGACAACGCTTCACAATGATACCGTTGTCTAGAAGTAATTGTTAAACCTCACGATTCCTACGACATCCTATCCTGCACGCAAGGCTTTCTATCTCAAGGTAATCTGGTTTTACAACTCTGGTGTTGTTACCTCAGTTCCTCATTCTACGCTAGGCCATTAGCACAAACTTGGAGAGTACAGCGCACTCGCGCGATCATGGATATCTTCTAGATTGTTACTTTACTGCAAACCAGTTGATACACTAGACGTGTGTAACCACGAAAACCACAACTTTGCGGCGTCTATGGGTGGATCAATTATTCATGCTGAGAAAGACCGGCTGAGCAATACGCATAACAGAAGCATGAAATATATATTTTCGATCCCAACAAGTCTAAAATTTTGACGCCATTAATGCCCTTGACTGATTAAATAACGCCTCATTTTCCAGCCCAATCCAAAAGCAATGCACCCCATGAACGTCGCAACAAATGTGGTAAATAATCTTCAGTGAAGCTCGCCACTGATATAGCCATGCTCTTGAACAATGTTTAGACAACCTGACATCGTTTGGGTGCGTGAAAAAGGTGCAGACAACCCACAGTAAGCTCGACGTTAAGAATCGGCTGTTATACTTATACACAGTATATAGGGAAATAGGATTCCAGGCCAGGACAACTATCCTTTTAAGGGGTACCAAGCCACAATCTGACGGCTCAGATATCGGTCAAGACAATATCAGGCCAGCACCGTGACAAAAGTTGATCAAGGAAGATCGTCACTCTTGGACGACTTCCCACCAGTGCTTCCATAAGGCCTCAAGTTCCATCCTTGATATGGTTTGACTCCCTGAGTGCTGCTACCGTTGGCACTAGGGATGATGGACGGAGGTGGGTTAGGACGAGGTATGTTAGGCTCTCGCTTGATAGGTGGAGGGGGAAGTGATGCCGATGCAGCAGGAAGAAGGCTTGAAGGAGGCGGGTGGGCCGGTAGGTCAGCCTTGACTGGCTGTGTCTCCTGTTTGACCTCAGGCTCCTCAGGCTGCATGAGTCCCTTTTTGCGAAGATACTGGATTGACTGAAGGACAGTAAGATCTTCTTGCTCCTTGTCGTTGAGAATCAAACGTTGCTGAATAGTGAGCCGTCCATTGTTGGCCTCACGATCCTTCATGGCTGCTTCGCGGACTTCAGGGTCATGGACGAAGCGGCACTTGCCCTTCTTGCCACATGTTCCACCAGTGGAATAATATTTGCAGTGCTTGGATACATCGGCTTTCTTGGCCGGCGGAGGAGGCGGAGGAGCAACACGGGCACGAGTAGACATAACTTCTGGCTCGTCGTCTGATGACTCCTCTGATGGGTCTCGCATCTCGTCACCTTCGTCACCCTGCTCTCGCTTTCGCTTGATCGACGACTCAACTTTGCGCAACTGTCGTCTGAGTTTGTCGGCTTGTTTTTCTAGCGAGGAGGCCTTGTCTTCGCCATTCTGTGCCAACTCGGCATTCTTCTTGGCTTCTACGCGAGCCTTGGTGGGGAAATGCTTCTTTCTCTCCGCTAGGAAAGAGGCAACATCTTTCACACTATAACTGTTAGCAAAATTATAGCAGAAGGGCTACTAGTACTTACTTGAGTGTTTCTTGTCCGATCAAGTCCGTCAAAACCTTCTCCTCACCTTCGTCATCTTCAGACTCCGAATCCATACCAGGGGTGAGGCCAAGAGTGTTGGTCTTGCGCTTCTTCTTCTTTCCCAAAGTTGGGGTTTCGGATTTATGATGAGCAGATTCGCTGTTTCCATGTTTCTGGTGACGTGACTTGTCATTTCCATGGTGACCTCCGCGACCTCGTGTGTTCCCGTCACGGAATCCTCCTCTACCGCGGCGGTTGTTGTGGCCGTAGTAGCCGTCCTGATGATGACCAGGGGGTAGAGGGGGGCCAGGGTATGCC
>JAAOAJ010000604.1:0-41141 GCA_013781345.1 Fusarium coicis | reverse complement strand
ATATCAATTATATAATAATAGTTTACTATATTTATAATAGTTACTAAAATAAATATAATAGAAGTAATAGCTTTTTTTTCCTTATAAGTTTTTATATTACTGGTTATCCTGTTTTGTATTTTATGCTATTATCAATGTCCTGTATTTCTTATTTCTTTCCCTATAGATTACATGATTCAGAAAAGAATATATTTCTGTGCAGTGTATTTCCCTCTATTCGTACTTCTCAAACATCACTATCGTTATGTACGGCATCACAATCCCTTTCAACACTCCAGGCCTCCATTCTCAAGCGTCAAACACTGACGTTTCTATATAGGTAGATAGTCATATATTTATTACTTGAATCGCTCACAGGCCCGGGGTGGTGGCCTGGCGACCACTGGGCAGCTGGCAGACAGTGTCAGCCAACTTTGCCAATGATGAGTTCTCAAGCTCGGATATCCATATCCCTCCTGGAGGTTTAGATATATTTTCACTCGGAGCATCTAACTTCATTTCTCTTCTGTCTCCATGCCGTCAATGACTCATGTGAAAGATATTATCTTCTTCGTCCTCGCCTATCCGCTAGGAGGACTTTCTCTCCAACTTTACTCTCACTTAGGTGCAGATAACATAGCCCGGAAAGCTTCAATGCGATGGCCCCCGTTACTCCTATCAACCAGGTGGGCATCGCCTGTCCAAACATATTGAGCCTTTATGTTCGAGCTCACAAGTGTTTGGGTTGGGGCTGCCTGACTGCCCTTGAACAAGCAGGTATTATCACCAGTGCTACAGTCATCTTGATCGTTCTTCTCTTTGCCTACATGTACTACTTAGGAAGAACAACGACAGCTCACCAGGAAATTGTGCTCCGCCGCCAACGGAGGCGTAGAAGACGCTCGTTGGCCCTTGCCCCGACTTTTTCACTAGTACAACTACCTCCTGTTCCGAGATTCCCAAGCCAACAAGTATCATATCAGCCTGTTCTCTATCACCCTCCTCCCGCCCCTCTCGCTCCAGTTACCCTCCCTTATCTTTGGGGTCCTTCGGGAGTGATGCCTCAGCAGATCCCAGTGTTTCTACCTGTTCAGCCGACTACACATGTTCAACCACAGCCAGTATTTCAACCTATGAATCACCAGAATGAGCCAGTCAGACCAATGCAGCGTTCTAGGTCGTGTCCAGCTTCTATGTCTTCAAGCGGTTTACCCCCTCGGCACCCTTCATGGCGTCAGCGTCTCCGTCGAGTGTTTGGACTTCCTCTCGGAAGAGCTTCGACCGTGGGTAGCGAATCAGTTCCCGGAACTCCTCTCATGCCACAGACTCAGCTTGAAGGCTCTCATCGGGAATCGAACGCATACAGATCTACGGATAAACAAACAGAGGCTCATGAAGCACCTCGCACCAGTCAAGACCTTGGGCACAACCGTGATCCCTCGGGTCGCTCTCGGGGAAGTGATGGGAAGGACACAGTTGGCAGTGATAGAATCCGGTCGCCAGGTTCTGCTGCAGCGACAGTTCATAGTGACGACTTCGATCTTATCTCCAATGTGCAACTACCGCATACTCGTCAGAACGCATCCGTCGCGCAAGAATCTCGCGCGCAAACAAATCTGTCAAACGCCAATGATAGCAACCTGTCAGATTATCACAACCCTTTGGCCGTGCTACCTCTTCAGCCCCCTTTCGATTCCATGGAAAGGACACCGACTCCCGAGTCTACAATACTAGACACTCGACAGCATATTGACCAACTCAAAGTTGTGGGGCCTGGGTAGGGTACGTTCGTATACCAGATACATCTAGTACTAACATACCATCAGGCGGCAATCTCTTGCTTGTACGCCAACATTGTCCCGTCAGTCACCCCTTAGGACATATCATCCTGAGTGCGAGCAGCACCACCGAGGTCGTGAGATGCACAGAAGAAATTGGGACAGCACGTCAGTTTATGTGTTCGCATTCTTGGCTTTGATTGATACTGATCTACTGAGTTAGACATACCAATGCAAACTACATGACTGAAGGCATGACTGGCCCTTCAACACCTCAGCCCACTCATCAAGGGGGCGGCATCTACTAGCCATGTGCTTGAGGCTTGAACACTACATGTGGCTTGTGAGTCTATAACATGTGATTTCGGTTGCTTAGAAGAGGAGAATTGCAAGGGGTTGAACTGAAGGATCTAGTAAGGGGAAACTAGATTTCTTTGCAGGAATGTGTTGGCAGTGACTATTTCATCAGTAGCAAGATTGTTGGTGTATAGGTAATTGAGTCAATGTAACGGTCAACAACCATTGGGTTTCTTCAACAGCTGCACCCGAACTCGGCTTCCGCGGAGGTCACGGGCAACAAACTTTCCACTTTCCATTTCTTGTGCTGTTGGCCAGGTCTCCAATGAAACAAGGAGTCAAAGAAAACCAATCCCAAGGTTTGGTAGACTTGGAGTAAAAACACACCTCAGTCTTTTTGTCATCTGGGTAGAAATCACTAACTAAGGTACTGGTAAGTAGACTATTTGTACTGTATACCTTACCTTATGTACGGAGTAAAGTGACGTCCAAAGATGCGAAACACGGTCACGTGCCCATCTGCACATTAACTATCTTACCCTATACTAGTCCTCCGCTCTCGGAGCTCCATGGAAATTTCGTGTGTGACGCATTGAAAGCCACAAGCGATATTCATCCATTCTTAAATGGCCTCAGACCGTCGCTCTGTTACATCTGGAGACGACGTATCGAGAGTTTAAATTTATCAACGCCCTTGGACGCTCAATCCTTTTGCATTATTCACTCATTGGCTATAACTGCCAGGAATTTTCCTTGCATTGTGTACAAGTTCAGCCGGGCATAATGTCGCTACCTGACCCTACTGAAGATCTCGACTGGGGAGGCTACATTGGAGGCATTCATGAGATATTCCACAAGAATGCCGTGGCTCATCCTGACAGGCTTTGTGTGACAGAGACCGTGACCTCGAAGTGGGTTGATGATGTCCCTTTGCATTGAAACATGGTCGCAATTGCATCAGTTGCTAACAACGCATGCAGGGCGCCAACAAGAACCTATACCTACCGCCAAATTGATGAAGCAAGTAACAACATCGCCAATTATTTACGCGACTCCGGCATCCAGAATGGAGACGTAGTCATGATCTTTGCGCACCGCTCAGTTGAATTGGTCTGTGCATACATGGGAACCCTGGCTGCTGGTGCTATCGTCACTGTCCTTGATCCTCAGTACCCCCCGCAAAGACAGCAAAGTACGGTATACACCGGACGAGAACGAAAATCAGCATTAACTAACATACTATACCAGTCTATCTTCAAGTTTCCAAGCCCAAGGCGCTCATCTCCATTCGCAAGGCTACGGAAGAGAGCGGGTAGGGCCAATCCCAACTCTTGATAATCCGAGAGCTCCCCTGATTAACGTCTTGACACAGTCCTCTTGCTCCTCTCGTCCAAAAGTGCATTGATGATGAACTTGCCATTAAGATCAAGATCCCAGACCTCCGCTTCACTGAAGATGGCGAGTTGATTGCGGGCGAAGACAGTGCTGATATCTTTGCCAATGTTAAGGGGAGGGCCTCAACACCCCCCGATGTGCTCATTGGACCCGACTCCAACTGTACGCTGTCATTCACGAGCGGAACGCAAGGATTGCCCAAGTACGAGTTCCTCTTTACTCTTCTTTTCCGGCTTGTTAAGAGCTTGAACCTTTATTAACGTTTCACAGGGGCGTGCTTGGCCGTCATTACAGTCTAGCAAAGTATTTCCCGTGGATGGCTGAGAGGTTCGGCCTTTCATCAGAAAGTGTATTCGCCTGTCTTTCCGGAATTGCCCATGATCCAATCCAGAGAGGTGCGGGATTCATTCACTGGGTGTTGAACAGGTGTGACTAACCCTGGCTCAGATATCATGACGCCTCTGGCCTTGGGCGCAAGCCTAATCCTACCCGCCAAGGAGGATATCCAGCACGTAAGGTTGAGCGAATGGATGAGAAAGTGGTCACCAACGACAACTCACCTTACGCCGGCCATGGGACAGATTCTGGTTGGTGGCGCCACGGCGCAGTTTCCTAGCCTGCGCCAGGTCTTCTTCGTTGGCGATGTCCTCACTACTCGCGACTGCAGGAGTCTCCGTCAGCTAGGCCCCGCCTGCACCATCATCAACATGTACGGAACCACGGAAACTTCTCGCGCTGTATCCTACTTTGAGGTCCCTTCCGCCCAGGAGGACCCTGCAGCTCTGGACTCGCTCGGCGACTCTATCCCCGCTGGCTGGGGCATGAAGGGCGTCCAGGTATTGGTTGTGGATCGAGAAGATCACACCAAGATCTGTCCGATCGGTGTGGTTGGAGAGATCTATATCCGCGCTGCTGGTCTTGCCGAAGGATATCTTAATGATCCTGAGAAGAACAAGGAGAAGTTCATTGATAACTGGTTCGTTGATAACAAGAAGTGGGTGGAGGCAGACAAGGCCAACGATAAGGGCGAACCTTGGCGCAAGTACTACAAGGGGCCGCGAGACAGACTTTACGTCACAGGTGACCTTGGAGAATATCGACCAGACGGAGCTGTGCGTGTCCTGGGCCGTATGGACTCACAAGTTAAGGTGGTCAACGCTTGATTCCAATGTGCGTTTTCACAAAGCTAACCCTGACAGATCCGTGGATTCCGCATTGAACTCAACGAAATTGATGCGAACCTTGGTGGCAGTCCTCTGATCCGAGACTGCAAGACACTGGTTCGAAGAGATCGTAATGAGGAGCCGACACTTGTCAGCTACATTGTGCCTGAGATCGCTGAATGGAAGCGTTGGCTTGAGACTCAGGGCCTCCAGGATATTGACGAAGAGGGTGTAGAAATGGGACCCTGTACTGTCTATCTCAAGAGGTTCCGTCGTATCCAAGCCGAGGTGCGAGACCACCTCAAGTCTCGCTTACCGGCGCACTCCGTTCCTTCGATCTACATTGTTTTGCAGAAGCTGCCTCTGAACCCGAACGGAAAGGTTGATTCTCCTAATCTTCCTTTCCCCGATGCCTCTCTCATGACAGAGGATGCCTCGGAAGAAGATCTGAAGAGCTGGGAGAGCCTATCTGAGACTGAAAAGACTATTGCGACACAGTGGTCGACCCTAATCCCGGGTTTGAACGCCAAGATGGTCAGGTATGCTTCCGCTGATAGTTCATATATCCACCATTTCAATACTGACCCTCAATTTCCAGGCCAGACTCAAGTTTCTTCGACTGCGGTGGCCACAGTCTTCTTGCCCAGCAACTGTTACTTGATATTCGCAAGGAACTACGTGCTGATGTCACCATCGGTGTCCTCTATGCAAATCCCACTATTCGAGGCCTGGGCAGCGCAGTCGACAGTCTTCGCAGCGGCCAGGCTGTCACAGTCGATCATTCTAACGATAATGTTTACTCTGACTCTCTCGATGAGCTTACCAATACTCTAGAGGCGAAGTACCAAAGTGCAGATCCGGATGCTCTGAGCCCTTCTAACGGCGCCACTTTCTTTCTTACCGGGGCTACTGGCTTTCTCGGCGCATACTTGGCCAAGGATGTACTGGACAGAAAGAACACTAAGCTGATCGCTTGTATCCGGGGAGCCAAGGACCTTAAGTTTGCCAAGGAGCGTCTTGTACGATCCCTCAAGGGCTACGGTCTTTGGCAGGACTCATGGGCTGATAGGATCTCCTGCGTTATTGGTGATCTCTCTAAGCCTCGCCTTGGCCTAGACGATGCTAGCTGGAAGCATGTCGCTGATACAGCTGATGCATTTATCCACAACGCTGCGTACGTCCACTGGATCGCTCGTTACGAACAGATGATGGGGCCGAATGTTCTGTCTACTATCGACGCTATGAAGCTCTGTAACGAGGGCAGGCCCAAGCTCTTCTCATTCGTTTCCTCAACCTCGACCCTCGACACCGACTACTATATCAACCTGTCCGATGCCCAGACAGCTACCGGCCGAGGCGCCGTCCTTGAGTCCGATGACTTGCTCCCCAACCGAACCGGCCTAGGCACCGGCTACGGGCAAACTAAGTGGGTTTCCGAGCAACTCGTCCGCGAGGCCGGCCGCCGTGGTCTCCGTGGCGCAGTCGTCCGACCAGGATACATCCTTGGCAGCCGCAACAGCGGTGTTTCCAACACCGACGATTGGATCGTACGCCTCTTGAAAGGCTGTTGCCAGCTTGGTGCTCGTCCTCGCATCATCAACTCGGTCAATGCTGTCCCTGTCGATCATGTCGCACGCGTTGTTGTCGCTTCGACCCTGAACCCTCTCCCTGGCATGAACGTGGTGCATGTTACTGCTCACCCCCGTCTGCGGATGAACGAGCTCCTCTCTGCGCTAAGTTACTACGGTTATGAGGTACCCGAGGTAGACTATGACATCTGGAAGTCGCAGCTGGAAGAGTTTGTCTCGGCCGGAGCCGTGGAGAAGGATCAGGAGCAAAACGCATTGATGCCGCTATTCCATATGGCTACTGCAAATCTCCCAAGCACTACTCGTGCTCCTGAGCTAGATGATAGGAACGCTGTGGCTGTTCTTAGGGCCGATGCAGACCGCTGGACAGACATTGACGATAGCGCAGGAGACGGCATTTCTCGTGAGGATATCGGGAGGTATCTTCGGTACCTTGTTGAGATCAAGTTCATGGCCGCACCCACGGGTAGAGGACGTAAGCTGCCCGAGATTGACACCTCGATCGCCGAGGCGCAAGCACAGTGGGGAGTTGGTGGTCGCGGAGGTACCTCATAAGAAGGCTCTGTTGGATAGAGGCATCGAGTTATGTTTTCGTGACAAGGATTCTTACCGTAGATAAGTAAGGTAGGTAGGTAGACATTCAACGCAGAGTGACTTGAGAGAAAAGGAAATCAAGAGTGCGCTCACGCGAAAGACGCGAGCATGAGAACAACATTTTGTCACCATTAAGCGTGACTTGTCTAGTAGAAAATCGGAGTAGAAAATTGACATTTGGTTACATAAAGCACCTATTTTGGTCCTCAATATCGACTGATGGAGTTCGTGAGAATACCTGCCGATTTGACTCGGGCTGCCATTAGAAAGGTTGTTCCACAATGGAATGGAACAGGCCCCTTGTCACTTGTCCATCCCAACAGTGGGTAACCTACCCTAGGCACTTAGGTAATTGATAACATAGGCCAATCTCAGCCATACCTACCTAAGGTAGCCTAGCTAGCCAACTCGGCCCAGCCCCATTCAACGTCATCCTGTTTCCCTTGATTACCTTGCCTAGGAGGTATCCGAACTATAGGCACTAGCCTTACTTCCACGGCCGACCGACGACTGCGACATCCATCTTCACCTGGGCTTCTTCTCATACATTGTTTGCTTATTTCTGCTCCACGACCAGGAACAATAGGCGTGGATGTACCCAAGGTAGTCAGCTCCAGCGCATGAATTATCGTCCATATCGTATCGCTTCATTCGACCCATGCTTGCCCCTCCCCCGCTAGCTACGATCTACCTTGCGCTTGCTTGAAGCTCTCGTCTTTCACCCGCAGCTTACCAGCTTCTTTCTGTCCAGGCTCCCGGCTTAAACGCGCGAAATACCTACCTACAGGTAGACCACCTTGAGCTGTATTGAGTACCTCTTTCCGCAACACCTGTCGCGATTGCCCTCAGCAAGTCGTCAGAATGTGGAATGACGAGGACAATAACCCGTACGGCACTAGCTTTGACAGGCGGGACTCGCTGTCATCGTCTGTCAATCCGACGTCCCCGTCAACTCGTGATTGTACGTCGATTACCCATACCATTTCACTAGACAGCATTCCCAAACCGTCGCTGAGATGGTGGATTCAATTCTGTCAGAAGCCGAGGACGAGATCAATGATACTTACGATTTTCTCTCAGACCAATCGTTCGAGCCACCTCAAACACCAACCTCCGGTAGCGATGATGAGCATGGCCAGTTTGGCCACGGCGGTGATGACGACGATAGGGACTCGGCGCAAGATCCCGGCCCCAAGCGCAAGCCTGGTGGTTACGACAGTCGCATCGAGCAGATCTTATATGAGAACCCCAAATTATCTATCCTCATCACGGATGCTGGCAAGAGTCTAGAGAGCGGCGGCAGATATATCGTGTACACTATTAAGACTGGCGTACGTCCATCTACTGCTGGCCCTTCGAGGTATTTCACTGACGACTACGTGACAGGATCTCGAGGTGCGCCGCCGATATTCAGAGTTTGCTTCTCTGCGCGATGCCCTTACTCGCCTACACCCTACCTTAATTGTTCCTCCTATTCCTGAGAAGCACACGATGGCTGATTATGCTGCGAACCCCACGAATGCGAAGCAGGACCAGCAAATCATTGATCTCCGAAAGCGCATGTTGGCGGTCTTCTTAAATCGCTGCCGCCGAATGGACGAAATCCGAACAGATGGAGTTTGGTGGCGATTCCTGGACCCTAATGCTAGCTGGGTATGTCGTGTCTCTGAACGCGCAGATGTCACTACTAACTGCATAATAGAGCGAGGTCTTGCACTCTCATCCCGTGTCGTCAATTCCCAAGTCGATATTGAAAGCGCCTCCGCTGGACCCCGCAAACCCAACTCCGGCGCACAGCTACTTGCCAATCCCGGCAGCATCGGCAAAGCTCAAGACAGTGGCTGGTACCAATCACGATAATAGCTCGGGCCATATACAAGCAGGGCCTCACGCATTTGGCCGGTTTCCACCTGAGGGTCACAATCTGGGCGAACAGGAGCTGGACCCTTATTTCGTCTCATACGAGTCCTCGATCAAGGAACTCGAACAGCTTCTTACCGGCCCAATGGAAAAGGTGAACAGACGAACTCTCAGCCATCTCTCTTCATTGGCGGCCGATCTCTGTGAGCTAGGTTCCGTCTACAACGCCTTTGCGGTTTCAGAGCAGGCGCCGTCACTCGGACCGGCCATTGAGCGAATTGGCCAGGCAGCTGATCTATCATATATTGCCACAGAGGAGCTCTCGGGTTCCCTGGGTGCTAGCTTTGCTGAGCCCATGCGTGAGCATGCGCAATTTGCGGGTGTTGTTCGAAGTGTACTAAAGTATCGTGTGCTCAAGCGTGTACAGCAAGACTTAACTAGTGAAGAGCTGAACAAGAAGCGAGCGCTGCTCGACCAACTAGAGCAGAGTGAAGCCGAGGCTCGAAGGATTGAGAACTACCTCTCCAGTAGTCAGCAAATATCACCACCACCAAAGCGATCGACGAGCCTCAAGGAGCCGTCCTCTCATCAACGGCGTGATGGTGGCCAGGACGACACCGAGTCCATCGACTCTGACTTTCCTGGGACCCATGGAGACTTTTCCTCACACACACCTTCGGCCAGTCAGGGGTTACCCGAAAGAAGTACCAGTGCGCCGTCCCATAAGAAGATGCCCAGTGGGAACTCGATAACGAACAAGATCTTTGGACCCATCCGACATGCAGTACAAGGGGTCGTTGACGTCGACCCAGAGAGGACACGCCGCGATTTGATTGGAAAGACGAGAGAGAGCATCGGACAGTTAGAACAAGCTCAAGTTGTCTCGGAGCGCGATGTCAAAGAAGCCAGCGCGAGTGTTTTGAAGGATATGAAGCGATTCCAACAGGACAAAGAGGACGACTTGCGACGCTACATGGTGAGTTTATGAGCTCAGTCTTGACCAATCGCTAACATCCACCAGCTCGCCTATGCTCAGAGCCAGATCGAGTGGGCCAAGAAAAGTAAGCAACAATGGGAGGAAGCTCGAGCAGAAGTAGAGAAGATTGACGAGTCCTAAACATGTTTTATTCTGCTCTTTTGCGTGCCTGGTGGGATGGGTTTGAAAGCCGTAGATGATAAGAATAGAGGAATAATATTCCTGTGTAATTCGTTGGCTTCTTCTCTGCTTCGGTCTTTGCACTGACGCCTATGTTACTCATAGTTTATTGTGAAGTTGTGCAAATATGCGAATTTCGTGCAGTCCTATTCTGATGAATTATTGGTCTCGCCAGGAGAGCCACTGAAGACCGTACAAGTGTCACAGGAATGCATAGGTACCTGCCTTACAAGTAAACATTGCACGTCAGCTCTGGAGAAAGAAAAAAAATAAGAAGAAGAAAAGTGCGTTGATGAAACATGATATTATGTACCTGTGTTTAGATCCAGCCTATAAGTAAGGCTCAAACAGTGAGACCCTTATAGTAAGCCAGCATCATGGAGGTTAAAATCAGTAAAGGTCTAGACTATCTGCCTCAGTGGCGCAATTACTGTCTTAACTAAACTAGCAATGTAAATACAGCCTGCAGGTCCCTTGGCAGCTACCTATCTATGGATGGATGCCACCCTTCATCCCAGAAGAATACCGCCTGGTGCATCCATCACACTTCCACTCATAGGTCAGCTAGACCCTAACCGAGTAAGAGATCGAGCGCAACGAGCTATCAAGCCTCCTGAACTTAGAGGGGGTCCTAAGGGAAGGTCATCCCCTTCAATCAGACCAGGCAGCCTTCCAAACTCTCAAATACTCTCAAAGAGTTCCTAGCCTAGGTAAGGTACCTTATCTATCCAAAAGGTACCTCAATTGGAGGTTGGGAACGCAACGAGGCAAGGTAGTACGCGATCCTGCTGTAAGTGTTCCTTATCGATAAGCATTTATCATAAAGGACAGTAGCTTCATTGTCGCAACAACAATCAAACCTCCGCCAGTGCATCCTCACCGCAGTCATCGCGATGGCCCAACAAGATGGGCCCATCGCCTCTATCGCGGAGCCAGGCATCAAGGCTCAAGGACAACTACTCCACGAAATGCGCAAGGAGGTCGCAAACCTTCTCAACAGGTCTGCCACTGGCTTTCCCGGTGCGCAGCCCGTGAGCTTCGCCCGTCAGCATCTCGAGGAGCTCGCTCAGCACGAGTAAGATTGACATGGGACGCTGTCTCGCTACCTAGGACCAACAGCTAACGGCGGCCTTGTAGTTACTACGTAGTCGAAAAGTCCGACGGTATCAGATATCTCCTCTATTCGACAACGGACGAGAATGGAAACGAGGCTCACTACCTAATCGATCGCAAAAACGACTTTTGGTTCATCACGAACAGGAGCCTGCACTTTCCTCTCGAGAACTCCCCAGAAGCATTCCACACCAACACGTTGGTCGACGGTGAACTGGTATGGGACACAGGCTCCGACGGGAAGCGCGTCCCCATGTTTCTGGTCTTTGACTGTCTGGTGCTGGATGGTGCCCTGCTCATGGAACGAACGCTCGACAAGCGGCTCGCATATTTCGACCAACGATTCTATCGCCCCTACAAGAAACTTTATCAGGAATACCCTCAGGAACTAGAGTTCCAGCCCTTCTACGTGGAGATGAAGAAACCCCAGTTTGCCTACGCCATTGATATGATGTTCAGAGATATCCTCCCCAAGCTAAAGCACGGCAACGATGGCCTCATCTTCACCTGTCGCACCACTGCTTACAAACACGGCACCGACAACCACATCTTGAAATGGAAGCCGCCAGAGGAGAACACTGTAGACTGCCGCCTGTCCCTGGACTTTGTGGAAGTTGAGCCCAGCGACGAGGAGCGTCGCGAAGGCATCACTGAGCCATTCATTGATTATGACAGCGTCCCCAAGGCTGATCTGTACGTCTATGCCGGGGGCAGCGGCCCCGAAAAGTACGAGTATTTCAACAGCGTGTTCATCTCCGAGGAGGAGTGGGAGATTCTCAAGTCGCTCAACGATCCGCTCAACTGGCGAGTAGTTGAATGTAACATCGATGAGCAGGGTCGGTGGCGTATTGTGCGCTTCCGTGACGATAAGAACGAGGCCAACCACATCAGCACAACTAAGAGTGTGCTTCAAAGCATCGAGGACCGGGTTTCGGAAAAGGACCTCTACAGAGCAGCTGGGGAAATCAAGAATGCCTGGAAGGCTCGGGCGAGCCGGGGCCCTGCAAGGTAGAATAATCGACAGGCAAACACGGTGTCTGGGGATATTGATTCTGTATCGATAGGGCAAGGCGTTGGGAAAGGATTATGGATAGGAGATTCTCAAATTTCACCACTGAACCGCATAGCATCTCGCAAGTTCGGTTTCAACAGACACATCTTCTTAGATACATTCATAATCGACATGAAACTAGGAGATATTAACAAACCACCTCAAGCAACGTCAACATCAAGAATTCGGTGCCGAAATTAATAGTACCCGTGCTGCGATATTGAACTTTTTAAACTAGACCTAGTTTCCGGCGTCCCCTTATTCATTACCTAGGTACGCAGCATAGCACAAGCCAAGAGCGGATTTACAGATCATCTCAATTCCATTTCCAGTTTGGATACCAAGTCCAATGCCAATTCTGACCGCAGAAACTCCAATTCTCCTGACATGGCCCTTGCACATCTTGCAAGTGCTTTCTTGCCATTCCTTTTCTTGACCACGTTTTCTCAAAAGGGCAGCATTTGCGCCAATAGCCACGTCAAAGCTCAGAGCGCAAACATGATAATGGCCACCAGCATGACGGTGCAGCTAAGATTGGTGGTTCCGCTGGTACCTCCCCACCCACGAGGCTCGGGCTTCTTAGTGCCTCCTGAGACGACAACAGGAGTCGGAGTAGGCACAGTAGGCACAACAGTAACGCTACCAGATGGACCTGGAATTAGGGTATTGTTGGCGGTTGGGTAAGGTGGGTAAGCAGGAGGCGGAACCATGATAGTTGTTGTAGAAGTTGAGGGCACACCAGCAGTTTCGTAAACAGTCGTTGTGGTGCTACTGGTAGGAGAAACGGGCACGGTGGGTGAACATTCGGGGCATTTGCTGGTCAAAGTGACAGTGATGAATGACTCGGGAGCTGTGATGGTCTTCTCAACGGTAGTGTACTGGGTGACAGTGCTCAGGCCTTCCCGAGGTGGAAAGAGACTTTGAATGGTAATAGTTGTGTGCGGTTTGGGGAGAATGGAATATAGCTCGAAATGATCCGTGGTGGTCTCAGCACTGGACCTGGTGAGGGCATCGGATGAACCAACAGTGAGAGAAAAGTCGGTTTTGCTCTCAGTCACAGTCTGTGGGTTGCCGGTGACGATTGCATCGGATGGACCACTGGTGAGAGAGAAATCTGTTTCATTCTCGGTCACAGTCTCTGGGTTACCGGTGACAATTGCATCGGATGGACCACTGGCGAGAGAGAAATCAGTCTCGTTCTCGGTCACAGTCTCTGGGTTGCCGGTCACGGTGGCTCCAACAGCATCAGCCGAGGAGCCCTGGGAGACCTTGTCGTTAGGTACAGTGACCGTGTAGCTCTCGGTCATGGTAACGATCTGAACCTCGCAGCACTCGATAGTGCTCTCCCGTGTGGTGACAGAAACGGACAGGGCTTCACCGAGCACAGTGACGTAGCGGGTTCCAGTAACGGTTGCAACCTCGGTGACCACATCAGCATTCGAGGTGTAGCTGACACCATAAATTGTAGATAGAGCCGTCTTGGTCCTATTTCTAGAGATCAGTGGCTTCTCGGATATCATAAAAGTACCTGGGAGTCGGGGACATACGAGATAGGGTATGAGCCACCGGTGCTCTCGAGATGGCGAGCAATGTTGTGCGCCTGACCACTTGAAGGAACATCGGCATTGTCGTTTCCCAGATAACCTAAATGGATGTTGGCTATTAATTGGTCAGTTTGTCGCAAGCTGTGGAAATAGCAAGTTCCAAAAGCATACCATAGATTGCGCCAACAACACCCATGCCGAACATGACGGGGATTGCACATGTGACAATCAGAAAAGCAACACACAGATTGACAAAGAATCGGTATCTCTTCTGCTTGCTACCCCGGGACATTTGGGGAGTTTGGGCAGAGCCCTTCTCGGGATTCATCAAGTCCGCCACTGGAGATGGAATCAGCCTTGGGGGATACTGGAAAGCAGTTGTGCACGTACTTGGATCAAAATTGATAGTGAGTAATACTGGATAATCAAAGTCACTGCTAGTGAGATTATCAAGCTATTCGACTGGTAAACAAAAGTACACGAGTGCAGTTCGTGATGCGGGCGATGCAGCACCTGACACCCGAGACCAAGTGAAGGGCAGTGCTATAAGTAACAAAAGAGTAGGAAATGAGATAACAGATACATACCGGTCGAGTGGATAGAATAATGCCTTTTCTGGTTGGAAAGACAAATTATGTTAGACGACGTTGGAGTAACGAAGTTTGGAAGATGGAGGAGTAGAGTACAAACGAGGGACGAGAAGAGGAAAAGGTAGTGAGTGTGAGAGAGGGAAAGAAGCGGACGGCCTGTTGAGTGATTCAAGGAAAGAATCAGGGCTGGAAGGAGGTTCCTTGGCGGCGAGAAGGCAAAATTCAATGAACAGAGCAGGAGAGGCAGTGATTCATCATGGCACCAAGCAAGAGCAGGGCCGCATGTTGCTCTGCCGGCAGCTGGCAGCCAGTGGCAAACTTAACGCTTGCAGTAGCTCTTAATAATCTTGTCTCCCAACACCTACCTTAGGACGACGGAGTTTCGAAGTGAAGCAGCGATCATAAATCTTAAAGGATAGAGAATATTGGCTTACACTGAACTACGGCGATTTCAGTTGCCTTGTTCCGCCGTCAGTCGAGTGCCAGATGGGAGTTGAATGTAGCTAGATCTTCCAATGGAAAGGTGACTAAAAAGACCGACCTGTTTTAAAGAGATAAGAGGCATGAAATAAGAAGAAAGGTAAAGAGGTCGCATTCTTCTTCTAAAGGGGCAGCGGCTCAACTTGTACTCAACAGCTTGTCACCAAAGCACAACAGGCAGTCGAGATAACCCACGTAACACTGTCGTCCGTTTCCATCACGGAAGATGCCCTTTCGTAGGCGAGTACAAGTTAATTATCCCATGGGCAGCAACTTACAGGCTAGCAAAATAATTCGACATATGGCAAACGATGCGGCCAAACTTGTGCAACAGACATTTATCCTGAAATTCTCCAGGCCGAAACCGCAAGGGAACTTTCTAGCATGAAACCT
Organism: Fusarium coicis; assembly: GCA_013781345.1. Classification (NCBI taxonomy): domain Eukaryota; kingdom Fungi; phylum Ascomycota; class Sordariomycetes; order Hypocreales; family Nectriaceae; genus Fusarium; species Fusarium coicis. The sequence continues at coordinate 26,159 of JAAOAJ010000604.1, read as the reverse complement.
CACAATGGAGGCTCTGTGTGTCAGATTCGCCTCACAGTGAAATGAAGCAAACATACCCATGGTCGTACATAAACGGCTCTGTTGCAACGATTCGAGGTATCACCGTGTTCGCAACACTTATATCCAATGCCGTGCATGTACGTACCAGCAGAGCCAGCAGAGTTGAATTATCGGTTAATTGTTGAGCTTCTAGATATGAAGGTAAATATGTGATGACAAAGTAATACAGGAAAGGTAGTGCTCGTGATGTTGCTGTCTCTCAACTCTCATTTGGGAGCCGTTCACTTGGGACCCTGGCATATCTCTGTCAATGGGTCATCCACATAGACTTCGATTACCAACGCGGAGTTCGATTACCTTGGCAGTGAGTGGGCAGGCAGCTAAAGGTATATATATCTGGAAGCTATGCCTGAAGATGGTATCAACGACACTTGACTGTCAGACGCCATGGGCTACATAATCCCCAATTCGGAGCCATGACCAGGTGACAAAACCGTGGTAGCTCACAATGGAATTTATGGTTGGTTGCTTTCTAGGTAGATATATCTGTCTCCAAGACAGGGAGCATTCTATCAAAGTACATGAATAGGGCGATCATGAGAAGAACAAATTAGTGTCTCAGTGTGAAGTTCCAGATCGGAGCCAAATCCCCATCTCAGTGAATATAAACCACAATGACGTGCCATATCGTCGAACAGTGGTTCAATACCTTGGTAGTCCAGTTGTGTTAAAAAAGAAGAAGAAAGTAATAAAAAAAAAGCGAGACTTGAGGTTGAAGTGTTATGTACCTACCTACCTTAGTTGCCTCCATGGTAAGGAAGCATGAGCTCAGTAAAGCATAACCATCAAGGGCATATCCTATTGGTGGGGCAACTTCCCGGGCTGTTCAGGCAGTAGTGACTCGATTAGGTATAGGTACCTAAGGTAGCTCGTCTTTCTGGTCGGGTGCTACCTTACCTTAGGTACCTGTGCTAAGCTTTCTTGTTCATGCTGCTTGGCTAACGTTAGGTAGGCACTTTCCTACCTACCCACACACCCACCCAACATCCATCCCCCATCGAAGTGGAAGTGGAAGTGGAGTGGCTAACATCCAAAATCAAAAGTAAGGTCGCGTCGCGCGCACGGCACACGCCTCCGCTTATCACAAGAACATCTCTCTACTACGTGTCTAGCCTTAATTTATCGTCCCCCTCGAGACTTTGCTGTCTTGACGTTAACTAATTCCATTACTCTGGGATTACCATACTTGCGCTACCTCTAACGGTGCTTGCATTGCATCGTTCAGGCCTTTGCTACAGCAAGCGCATGCGATGCGGTGTTAGGACCATTACGCACCCCAAATTTCGTATCCCAGCCCAAATAGTCACAACACGCCGTCTGCCGAAGCATTATTGTTGGGTTCACTCCTACGCCCTCCAGTTCCTTCGAAAGAAGAATTCAATCGGCGATTTTTGTATAGCGCATGATGGCGCGTCGTCGGCGCGTCGAGAAACCTGCTCAAGTGGTGGAGGAGGAGGAGGAAGTCGTTGAGCGGGAGGACGAGCAAGACCAAGAAGAAGAACAGCACGAAGAGCGCGACCATGAATCGGAGAATGAGGAGGAGGGCGAGCAGCGTAGCTTGACTTTCGACGAAGAAATTTCCTGGAAACCCGCCAAGCCAATTCCTACGAGCACCCTGATAAAACGACTCGATAAATTATCCAAGGAGCTCTCCGATCTTGATCAAGGCGCCGCCGACCTGGACTCCATCAGGCATGTGGCCAAACAATTGGGACACCGTAACCTACTTCAGCACAAGGATGGCGGTGTCAAGGCATACACAGCATGCTGTCTTGTCGACATTCTTAGACTCTTCGTTCCCGATGCTCCTTTCACCGACGACCAGATCAAAGTGTGTTTGGCACGATTCTCCATTTGTACCTGTACATGCTAACATGCTCCAGATGATATTCACATTGTTCATCAAGGATATCCTGCCGGCTCTGCACGATCCCACAAATCCTTATGATAGCCAGCACAAATACGTTTTGGCATCCCTTACGGAAGTCAAGAGTATTTTGCTCCTCCACCAAATCTCAAATGCTGACGATCTACTGTTAAGACTCTTCAACAGCACATTTGACGGAGTGTCGGCGTCTGGTTCCAAGGCAGCGTCTGAGGAACAGGTCGCTAAAGATGTTGAGATTCACCTGACAGAAATGCTAATGCAATTGATTGACGAGGCCGAGAGTGTGTCAGCTTCTGTTGTCGACGCGATTATCAGTCAGTTTCTGAGAGCTGCTCCTCCCGGTGGAAATCGACATAAAGGACAGAACGGGAATCAATCCACTCTTCTTCTCAAGGAGGAACCACCAGCATATGTTATGGCGAAAAATATATGCAATGGATGTTCCGACAAAATGGCACGTTACGTAAGTCAATACTTCAGTGACGTTATCCTTAACGCTTCCGGCTTCGCTACGAAATCCAATGGGCAGCGACATCCGGATGATTCTGATGATGAAGACGGGACTCTTGGCCCATCAGAGGCAGATCTGAGGAGTCTCCGGCAAGCCCATCTACTCATTCGCGAACTGTGGCGAGCCGCCCCGACAGTTCTTTCCAATGTAGTACCGCAGCTCGATGCTGAGCTTTCAGCCGACAATGTGCATCTTCGTCAAATCGCCACAGAGACAATTGGCGATATGGTTTCAGGCATTGGCGCAGCGGGACCACCACCTCCTCCTTCGTTGGAACCAGCGGCTTATCCTCCCATAAAATTACTGGATGATACGCCACCCCCAGCCGTCGAGAACGTCTTGACAAAACCTTACTCTCCTCAGTCTTTTGCTCAAACACATCATGCCGCCTATCGTAACTTCGTTGGGAGAAAGAACGACAAGGCCGCCATCATTCGTGCGGCGTGGATATCTGCTGCCGGTTATATATTGGCCACGTCTGCAGGAGGCATTGGTCTCAGCCGTGAGGAGGAGAATGAGCTCATCAAGGCACTCTACGAAAAGCTTAATGACAGCGAAGAGAAAGTTCGACTGGCTGCGGTGCAGGCAGTCGAACTGTTCGACTTCCGCGATATCGTTCTGAAACTAGGAGCTCTCGGAGGTGTAGAGAAGACTGGCTCAATATTCGCCAGTTTGGCCGATCGATCTCGTGATAAGAAGCCTGCCGTACGTGTTGAAGCCATGGTTCTACTCGCAAAGTTGTGGTCAGTTGGTGCTGGGGAGATTGCTGATGGGCAAGAGGCTGTCATATCCTGCTTAGGCGGTGTGCCTTCCCGTATCCTCAGTGTGTGGTATATCGGCGACGAGGATCTCATCATTCTTCTTGAACGGGTCATGTTCGAGTGTTTGGTCCCTTTGAAGTACCCCTTCATAAAGGGTGCAAAATCAAAGGCGGCCTCTCAGTCACAGACGGCCAATAGCCAGGCGGATCAGGACAAGATTCGCGCAGAGAGGATCTTACTGTTGCTTAAGTCATTGGATGCGTCAGCCAAGAGGGCTTTTTTCATTATGCAGGCTCGTCAACCCCAGGTTGCCAAGGGAGTTGAAGTGTTCATTCAACAGTGTGAAGCCTATAACGGTGGGGTGATCAATGCGAACGAGGAAAAGGTCAAAGCTGCCTTGAGCAAGACCTTCCAGTGGTTCGGTGCTTTCTTCCCGGATCCGCTCAAGGTCCGTAGCGATCTCCAGAAGTTCGCGAAACTCAACGATCGCCGTTGTTACCAGCTTCTCAAGTTCATTATTGCATCCGATACCGAATATCTCCATGTTCGAAGAGCCATTAAGGAGTTGATTGCCAAGGTCCAAAGTAACCCAGGGTCAGCGAGCTGTTTGGATACCCTCATCCCTCTAATTTACCGGGCCGGCTCTTTGATGTACAATCGAAGTCACTTGGCAACGATTATGGACTACTCCAAGAATGACAAAGCTGGATTCTCTACAGTTGCCCATGAGATCTTAAATGACATATCACAGCGGAATCCTGCGCTTTTCAAGGCTCATTCGGACAATCTCAGAAAGGAGATAATCAGCCAAGCACCGTCAGGCAGCCAGCCTAACGAGCCCACCGTGGTGGATATTCTCAAGGCATATTCGTCCTATTCCAAAAGATATCCCCAGGAAATTACCTATGACAAGAAGTTCATACAGGTTCTTATGGAATACGCCTTATGCGGTGTTCCTGCCAGGAGTGCCAAGTATGCAGTCAACATTCTGCTTGCTAAGAACGATGACAAGAGTAAAGTTACTGTCACTGCTCTTCTGCAAAGAATCATGAAGGACTTGAAGTATGGCTCGTCGCATTTTTTGACGAGACTGGCTGCAGTCAGTCAGCTTGAACGCCTAGCACCAACAGTCACTCTGGACTTTGATGAGACAATCAACGACCTGACAATCAAGCAGATTCTGCGTCAAGTACGTACCGATGACAAGAACCCCGAGGTTTCATGGGTCGAGGATGAGGACATGAATGAGGAACTACAAGCGAAATGTCTTGCCATGAAGACGCTGGTCAATCAAGCGCTCGCCAATCAGGACGATGATGACTCCCTGACTCGAGTGAAACTGGTCTTTAAACTCCTGAAAGAATTTGTGGTACAAGAAGGAGAGTTTTGCAAGGTCAAGGATACTCCATTGGCTCACAAAAAACGACTCCGACTTCTTGCTGGACTTCTGATTCTGAAACTCTGTACTGTCAAAAAGTACGATGATGAGTTTGACCCGGCTAGCTTTAACAAGCTTGCAGAGCTCGTGCAAGACACAGAACTTGAGGTTCGTCGTCATTTTATGGAGAAATTACAAAGCTACATCACTCAGGGAAGACTACGGGCAAGATTTTACACAATGCTCTTCTTGGCTGCTTTCGAGCCAGCAGCAGAACTCAAAAGCCGGGTAGAGACCTGGTTGAGATCCAGAGCACGACTCTTTGCTCAAAACAAGACTCACGTACTCGAGGCCATGATTAGCCGTTTCATTCCTCTACTCGCCCACCATCCTGATTACAGCTCTGACGTTGATGACCTGGCTGATTTCGCCAACTATTTCGTTTTTTATCTTAATGCTTGTGCGACAGAAGAGAACATTTCCTTGATCTACAAGTACGCTGAGCGTGTCAAGCAAACACGCGATGCACTGAACCCCGAGGCCAGCGAGCGGATATACGTGCTCGCTGATATCGCAATGGCAGTCACACGCAAATGGCAAGAGAGGAAGAACTGGGTTTTCCAGGCTTATTCCGGCAATGTTGGCTTGCCAAGTGGTCTTGTGCAAAGCTTGCCGTCGAGTACCGTTGCCCATGAGATTGCACAGAAGCAATACATGCCAGAAGAGCTGGACGAGAAGTTGGACGAACTGCTCAAAGCTGCCGATCGCAAGAAGGTTTGTGCTCCTAAGTCACTATGAAGATTACTTCTAATGATTGATTATAGAAACGAAAATCAACGGGAGAAAAGCAGGATCCTCCAGCAAAGAGAGCGAGAACTCAAATCAAGACAGTCATCCGAGAGAAACGTGATAGCAGGCCCAAAAAGGTCTCGAAACCTAGGAAACCCAAGCCAGTCGAAGACACACTACCGCCTTCAGAACGTCGGCGCAGTGGTAGGGCTCATAAGGTGTCTGTCTATACAGAGCGAGAAGACGAGGAAGACGAGGAGGAGATGTTGGAGGGTGTAGCCGACTGGGAATATCCAGAAAATGATGGTGAAGGTGGCGAGGTCAGCTCAGGCGACGATGAGTCAGAGCTTTCGGATGCTCCCCCAGAGGAAGATGAAAATGGCGATAGTAATAAGGCACCAGACAACGACGAGCCTCCAGAGGCGGAAGCGGATAAGCCCGAAGAAGCCCGATTCAACGGAAGAAACGCAGCTCCGGCACTGAAGAGCAGGGGTGCGTCTAAGCCAGCTGTCAAGGCCAGTGTACTTGCAGAGGTAAAACGACCAAGGTCGACGAGGTCACGACGAGGCAAGGGCACAGACGATATGGAAATTGATGCTGACGAGTAATCAAGGGGCCTAAGTACCGTGGTTGGGATTACAGGATGCCAATATATTGAAATCATGCCTCTTCTATTATTGTGGGATCTGATCTTCCCTCCTATATAGAACAAGAGTGGTGACAAAGCTGATGAGATTCGGGGAGTCCATTTGACTTCTATCATACAGGGGAGGGAGTCTTTGGTTTGTGGTTAATTGTCTTGTCGTATACCTTCTCATACGGGACTCGAGCAATAGCATTTCGTTTTCATGACATTTAAGTCTCGATTTACAAGTCGTGAGTGACCTTACATGTTATGTGTACCTAAGGGCCAGTCATAGCTATACATGTCAAGCATGAGAAACAAGCGCTCTGATATTGATATTGATATTTCGTTCCATGTCCTAGCCCAATTGTACAGCGCCCAGTTCTCCCGTAGACTCCAAAATGAATAATAGACCAACATGAAGAGGGGAAGACAGCTGTTCGTTTCTTCGGTTCCTCATGACCCCGTCATTCCCTTCTCTGCTCACAGAACTCGAGGCTTCATGTACAAAACAATGATGAAAATCCACCAGTCACCAACTCTCTGTCTTTGAAACTGAAAATCCCAAGGCCATGTAAATTTGCAAAGAACCAAGAACGCCCCTTTTGTCATCGAGCAAGATGCAGCCCAAGACAACAAGACCGGGCGGTAGGGTATCCGTTGCAGTGGCGAAACCTCTGTTTCACATGCTGCTTGAGAAGCGCCCTCATAATGAATCGAAACTCAAGGATTGGCCTCCCTCGCCACGCGCTTAGCAACAGCATTCTTGTGCCCTGAGAAATCGAGATGGGTCTCAAACTTCTTAACCGTCATGTCTGGGCCAGGTGTATAGAGCTTGGTTGTACAGTCCAGGCAGCGGATACGCGGCAGCCAGGCATATTTAACACCTTCGGGCAGAGGCTGGCCTTGGATAGGTAGCTCTGTCACGGGGTGCAGAAAGGAGTACTTCATCGTGGCCTCGAACCTGTCGCCACGGTTATAGGTCTTCTCTAAATCCTTGAGGGCATTGACAAGCCATTCCGGGGCCGGGGGCTGGAGAAGCATTGCAGTCAGTACCACTGTCGATGTGCGTATTATTCAAAGGTTTGGTGACCTACTGATGGCATGTGAGAAGACTGTCCGGGAACTGTCGGAGGGGCCGGTAGCCGGCCAAGTTGGCCTGGCGGAAGGGACGAGGATGGAGTTGCTGAAGCGTGAGGCATAGCGCTGGACGGGGTCGAGGGTGGTGGTGGCATGGATCTTGAGGGAGTCGAGGCGCTTGGTGCTCGTGGGAAGGACACTGGTGTCTGAGACGGCGGCCTCAAGTCTGAGTAGTCGCGGTTCATCAACCGCCTCAGCTTGTCGCGGGACAGCTTGAGTGTCACGATCAACTGCAGAGGCTCCTCTGTTTCCTCTCTGAACCGGCGGGAGGTCCTAGTCTCGTGGTGATGTGTAATGGCACTCGATTCAGGGGTTTCAGACCGGCCGAGGTTGGCCATTCTTTGCTGAGCTGCAGATGCAGCACCGCGCATACCTCGTGTTCGAGCAGTACCACCCGTGATTTGGGAGGGGGCGGGTGAATCAGGAGCTGAATCGTCGCTATCATCTGAATCAGAGATCTCTCCATCACGTACAACGCGCTTCGCCCTGGGGCCAGCAGCCCGTTTGTAGAGTCTACTCTCGTCGATGGTAGCTGCAGCCCCAGGCAAAACAGAAGAGACGACCAAAGTTCGAATGGTTCTTTGCCGCTCTCTAAGATCGGGCAGCTGGGGACCTCCTCTTCTGTTGATCGATCGCTTCTGACGACGCTGCTCACGAGAGAATATCGTCTCGTTCCGCTCCAGATCTGCTTCGCTGAGTTCGTAGAGATACGGTGCGTATTCCTTGGCCTGCTGCTGCGGTCGGAAGACCGTGGGCAGAGGCGTCTGGAGAAATGCACCGACGAGATCAGGGTCTTCGACTGGCCGACCATCAAAAGGATGGCCGACGCTGTATAGACTCCTGGTAAAGAGCTGTGTCTGCTCTCGAATACAGTGTGCGATGGCGGTTGTAAATTCGCCAGATAGGGACAGATCCCGAGCCATGTTGGCAGCAAAGTCCTCTGGCGAGTTTGACGGGTTATTGATTTCCCATTCGAACTGGTCAACAAGGGTATGCTGGCCAATCGTGATATTCAGCTTGACGAGGATTCGCATCTCGTCGTTTTTGTATGCTGAATAGGGGAGCTCGGGGTCAAGCGCATCATCTTCTGAATATACCAGCGGGTAAAAGTCGTTGAGCTGCTCTCGCATTTGATGAACAACCTGCTCGTACACCGGCTGAGACGCGGGGGGCTTTAGGCCCATATCTTCGACAAGTTGCGCGGCGAACAATTCGACCTGGAGAAGCCTCTCGTGCAAATTCCAGGTAAAAGTATCGCGCAGCTTGATCTTGTCCCACTCGACCTCTAAGCGCAACGGGACCAGCTCCTCGTGCTGCTCGGCCTGCTTCAGCATATCCTTGCGCTTGTACTTGAGGGGTGGCGTCGTTCGTTGGCCAGGTCGGGGCTTCTGGGAGGGATAGATGATTCGTGAGGGTCCTTGGTTCTCTGTGTATCCATTGGCGAAGCCATTGTAGCCCTCGCCGTAGAGCCTCGACGGGGGGAACCATTGACGGTACTCGGTGCGGACCTGGCGGTATTCTTGGATCTTGTCGCGCGTGTCGCTCATTATCCTGCGTGTCTGGTCGAGCTGTCCGCCGAGCGCCGCGGCGGCGATGGCATCGCGGGTGATGTACCGCTCGACCATGAGTTTATCGAAGGAGTCCTTCGTGCGCACCGGCATATTACTAGGGGAGTTCGAGGAGGACACATCCTTATCTGCGCCAGTGGCAGACGAGCCCGTGGCCGGCGCCGAAGACGTTGACGCGGAGGGCTGAGCGGCCATGTTCAGACGGTAGATCGCGGTCGCGGGTCGCGGCGCAGCGGAACTGCCGCGTCAGAAAGGAAACAAGCGAGAGTTTACAACTTTTTGTGTTCAGTACCTTACGCGGCGGATAGTTGGACGTCTTATCTGAGCGTTGACCTTGGCCGGTGGAATCGGCGTTGTTGGGTGAAAGGCTAAAGGTTAAAAAGCGCGAGGCGACAACCTTAAGGTAGGCTTGACGATTTGTTACAGTAAGTTCAGTTAACTAAGGTCGCCAATGCTGGTGCAGGCTGGCCACGCTGCAACGGGACTTGGACGGAGTTTGATCAGCCAGTGCGTCCTGTGGCTGAATGTAGTTGTACATTCTATAGACATGAAGTCCTGTGGGAACTGATGTATCTCGACTCGGCTGCGCCACTTCTGTCTGTATCCAGGTGTGGCTTGTAGTTCGGTAAGTTGAGGGACCTACCTTACCTATCTGACGTGGAGTTGCTCGTTGTTGAGATGATGTTTTATGCGTGCTTGTAGTACCTACCTTGGTCTTTATTATCCCCAATGCGCATAGTCTATCTGGCTTTTCCTTCTCTCTGTTTTGTCTTGGGATACCTCATGTTACTATACAGTTCGCAGTCTAGAGTCCTAAGAACGACTGATACTGAATATTCTATCAAATGACAATGCCAAAGTACCTGCAGCATATTAAATCCTGCAAATACAGAGCTATTGTTACCAATTATGCTTGTTTTCTTGGCCAGTTGTGAACTTTGTCATGTATTTATGGTCTTGCAAGCCTTTAAGCTCGAGGTTGTCATGTTGATGTTCAGGTTTGTGATGTGCAACTCATAACGGCTGAACTCAACCAGCTTGCACGTGAAATGTTATATGTAATTGAATACAAGTTATCAGTTTATGATGCACAAGTGATCCTGATAAACCGCCCCCTGGAGCCGGAAACCAAGCTCGAGAACTGTTAATAGGCGCGGGACCTGGGAACTCTAGGGTATGTGCCTTAGCCAACAGAGGCTGACGACGGACGGGAGGGGCCGACAGCCCAAGGTTAGTACCTACCTAGGTAGGTGCCCGATATAGAAATAGCCCAGGGCTGGATGAAGTCAAGATTTGTGGCATGGATGTGTTCATTGCCCCTCATTACCAAGACTGCTTGGTTTGTTGCAATAAATGAATGAATTGTGTCGCCAAAAAGGTGGCTATAACGTGAGAAGGTGAACAAGTGGGGAAATACAGAGCACATGTTCAGGCTCCCATGGATATCAGAGAAACCGTTTACCGAGTGAGAATCGTCGGCTTGGATCATCATCAAGAATTGCTCACGGACGCTCGTGTCTGTCTGCAAGCATGTGGCGGCTGCTTGCGCACACAAATACGCCCACACTGCATGGATACCTATTTATTTGCTGATACTAACCTAGTCTGCAATCAAGGCTTCGAGGAAAGGCATGAGCCGGGGCAACAAGAGGCCAAATATGTATGTATTCAACGACTACAACCCACGACAATGTCCAGGCAGATACCTAGGTAGGTAAGTAGGTAGGCAGGCAATGCCTGATGCCGAACCCGGAGGATAGTAGGTGTAGTAGGTAGTAATAAATAAACACTGCCTCTTCAGGCTCTAGGTATCTTCCACCAAATACCCCCATACCTTGGGTAGAACAAACCAAACCCTGTTGTCTAAACCCTCGCAGCTCAAACCCCACTTCCAAGTCCCCATTCCACACTGGGCGCTGTTCGTATTGGATTGGATTGGATTCTGATTATTGTGTGCGCGTGCGACTGACCGGACCTGACTTGACTTGCTCAAGCTTTCATCCACCCTTCCCCGGCATTTGCATTTGCAGTTCTTCTTTCACCTTTTTAAACCTAACGAGCAAACAAGTATTGCCCATCATGTCGTCCGAGACCAAGGAAATCGGTGAGTTCCCCCCGGAAAAAGCCCCAATTAGCTGTCCCATCCAACCCCTCCTCTTCCATTCCATGTATGTAGGATCTCAGAGCTCCTTTATAGCTATGCCGTGCACTGGGTGACTGTCCCGTCGGAGGCACACGACTGACCGTTGCTACCCCTCGTTGCTCACTGCCCCGCCACCACACAACAACATTTACTGCGAATTCCCTTGTCATCAGCACCCCGCGATGGCCTCACACGGGCACACCAATTTCGTCGCATTGAGTTCTATTGTGCTGACATAACCACACAGACTACTCTCTGGCCAACCCAGATACCCTCACCAAGTACAAGACCGCCGCTCAGATCTCCGAGAAGGTTCTTGCTGAGGTGTCCAAGCTCGTCGTCCCTGGCGCCAAGATCGTCGACATCTGCCAGCAGGGTGACAAGCTGATCGAAGAAGAGGTTGCCAAGGTTTACCGAGGAAAGAAGATCAACAAGGGTTCGTCGCACACGCAAAACTTGGTCTGTGAGACATCGCTAAAGCTGACACCACTTAAAAGGTTTCTCTCACCCCACTACCGTCTCCCCTTCGTCCTACGTCACTCCCTATACTCCTCTCACCTCCGACGAGGCTGAGGCCAACACTGAGATCAAGGATGGTGAGGCTATCAAGATCCAGCTAGGCGCCCAGATCGATGGCTTCGGTTCTATTGTCTGTGACACCGTGATTGCCACCCCAGAGGACAAGGCTGGCGATAAGATTACCGGTCGCACCGCTGACCTGGTTCTCGCCAACTACTATGTAAACGAGCTTCTCCTGCGACTGATGATCCCCCCTGGTCTCCTCACTCAGGGCAGCGAGGAGGAGAAGGCCAAGGCGGCCTCCCAGAAGGCCCCTACACAGGCCAAGATCACCAGCCTCCTGGAAAAGGTCACCAAGGCCTACGAAGTCAACCTCGTCGAGAGCACCACCTCTTGGTTGTTCGACCACAACGAGATTGAGGGTAGCAAGAAGATTGTCCTTGCCCCCGCCGAGGGCACCAAAGGCGAGGGTGTTCCTGAGGTTGGTGAGGTATGGGGTGTCGAGACCGGTGTCAGCCTGGGCTCGGGCAAGGTGAAGGGTCTTGATCAGCGTGCTACCCTCCACCGCCGCACCAACCAGACTTACGGTCTCAAGCGACCCACCTCGCGAAAGATCCTCAACGAGGTCCAGAAGAAGTTCGGCATCTTCCCCTTCAGCTTGCGACAGCTTGAGGACGAGCGTGATGCCAAGTCTGGTGTCGTCGAGTGTGTCCGTGGCAACGTATTCCGCCAATATGAGCTAGTTGGTGACAAGGACAACTCACCTGTTGCTCGATATCTCACAACCCTTGGTAAGTCGCACATTGAGTGGCTGAACAGTTCAGAGTTGATACTGACACTACATGCAGCCATTACCAAGAACGGTATCACAAAGCTTGGTGGCCCACCCCCTCTGGACCTCGAGAAGTATGAGTCCGACAAGAAGATTGAGGATGAGGAGGTTCTCAAGATCCTGGAGCAGCCCCTGGCCAGAAACACTGGCAAGAAGAAGAGCAAGCCTAAGAAGAAGACCGCCAAGAAGGAGGATGACGAAGAGTAAAAGAAAACGACAAGATAAGACGGACAAGCTGGAGAGTTGCTTAACAATTGATGAAAGAACTCGAGGATATGCAAACAAGAATCAAGTCAAACAGGTTGCAAACCCAGCATTCAGACCCACGAGCATCTCCACCGTTGGACGAGCTGTGCGGATAAAACCATTTCCATCGAACAGAGTGGGCAGCTGGATGGTCAATATGCATGACTGGAATCTCGAAAAGTGAAACCCACCGTGTTGGCCAGGTGGACTGGCATGACCAGATATATATATAGGTCTAACACAACCTGGTACTGATCAACCATGGAATTCTGTCTCTGTGATGCATGTTTGCACAAGTTCAACCCAACTGATTGAATCGTCAAGGCATACCAAGGCAGACTGGGCACAATGGCGATGAGACTGACAAAGATGGTTAGCGAGCGAGAGGCAACATGACTGAGAATGCAAATTAGGGAGAACCCACGATACTGCGTAGGAGCTGAATGCCAAACTGCTGAGTGAGCGTGAACCACTCTTTGTCCTTCCCGCTGATGGAGCAGACCCCCTGACAGCATATGGTTTATGACGGTATATGGTAGCCAAGTGTGGAGAGGAAAGGTCAGACAGTAGTCGTCCAGTTATTGGTGAGGTGGCTGCCTTGAGTACCAGGACTTGCAGATAAAGGGATGGCCCAGTTGAGTCGTCGTCGAAACAAAGTACAGTACCAACAATACCATGCCAATTTGATGTCTATTACTGTCGACATAGGGAATCATGTACCTGTCGCACTGTCAGCTGCAGATATGGGGATGAGCCAAGCCAGCCCCTATTTATCCATTCGTACAAACAACATGATGAGTGACGCTACTCTCGAGTGTTATTACACATACAGACAAGATAGGAGGATGAAAAGAAAAAACAACAAGAGTTGGAAATGAAATGATTGAGAATGTATGAGCTATCAGGCTCCAGCTGCACTCAGTAGCATATTGAGCGTGAGCTACCTACCTTTGTGGATGGGTTGGGGAGTGAGTGTGGGTGGCTGATTGCTGGGGTCGAGGGAGGAGAGCTCTACTAACCTGGGCTCTATCTATCACCTGGAAGCTCAAGCTACTTGACCTCGGGTAAGACGCAGAGCTCTATGCGGAATTGCGTAGAGAAACTAACATCAATCCAATGGAAAGGGTGAAAGAAAAAAGAATGAGGTAAAAAGGTAGGAATGGAGACAAACCCGGAAAGAGTAAGCACATCCAGTGCCCGTAAATGAGTACCTACTAGTGTACCTAAAGCCAGGGAAGCTTCAGTGCCACCTACAGGAGCCGCCACTGAAAAGTAACCTGTCCTAGTGGAGGACCTACCTAGATCTAGCATATGAAGCTTCCATCCATTAGGTGCAGAGCCACCTGACTTCCATCCCATCCCGTCCCCTCCTGGTCGACGAAAGTAGGTACCTACCTTAAGGTAGCAAGCTTACCTACCTTACTTACCTTAGTACCTTATCCATGGTCTGTACTTTAACTGCCACTTATAAATTACCTAGTACCTAGGTAGGTATTGAATAAGAGGCTGAAAGTGAAAAGGGAAACAAGATAAGAGAAAACCGACTCTGCAGGTCAAGAACACTCTTTTCTCCGCGTTATCCCTGGGTTGCCTCCCCCCCGGTCCCTTGCCTGTCCGACCCGCGCCGTCAGCTCCGGTGCATGCATGCACTGACACTGACTGACACTGGGCCTGGGGTCTTTTTTTTCAAGGACTGACCTGTCGAGGCGAAGAGGCAGGCAGGGCGTTGACCATAGCACAGCAAAAGCCGAGTCTCAACCTGCTACCCACCCACTCTCTCTTCAACATCATCATTCCGCGTTCACGACCTTCAAAACACGCGATACTGTTGCAGTAATTCATGCTACTTCCCAAGATAAAAGTATTAAACCACCTGGATCCCCCCCTTTGTACATTTTATTTCAAGAACACTGCTAACTGAGCAACCTTTTTAGCTGGCCTAGAGAGGTGCGCTGCCCTGTCCCGCGGCAACTGGCACACGCAGAGAGAGGCACAAACACAACACACCACCACCATTACCAGGTCAGGCATGCCAAAGGCCGGCACAATGATCTCGTCAAATACCAGAACTACACGATCTCGTTACTCTAGTCCCGCGCAATCACAGAATACCAAATGGAATGGAGTGCTCGACGCGTCTAAGGGGGCAACCGAGGGTTCAAGAGCTTTCATGCAGCGCTGGCTAGAGCCGACCGTGCAGAGCAAAGCGAGCTTCGAGGATGATGGGCTGGTTCGATATGGGGTTGTTGAGAACATGGCGCCTCTGGGAAGCCTGCCCAAACCCAAGAAGACGGGACCGGAGACCAACTCAGGAGTAAAGAGGATTATTTTGCGGCCCTCAGGGTCAGGGGGAGGTGCTGCCAAAAATATAGCACAGATGGGCTCCAGCGACCCAGTGGCGGATGTCGACGTGGACGTGGACGTGGACGTGGATGTGGATGTGGATGTGGATGTGGATGGGGATGCGGAGGCGGAGGCGGATGTTGCAATCACGGCGAGAGCGGCAGACTCTTCCCCTCCACCTGTGGCTCTACCCCCTACACCGCCACGGAGAGTATCTATTGTTCTCAAAGACGCGGCAGCAGCAGCCGACGACGAGAACGATGAAGACTACGATCCGAGTCGACCAAAGAGACGACAATCAGGACGCACATCTCTAGGAAGACGGTCGCGACGCTCCTCTGCCGGTCGTAGAAGCTCCATCGTGACCAAGCCCTCAGTAAAGGAGGCAAAGGAGCGCAGAGAGTTGGAGAGGGAGCCGAAGAAGACTGCAAAGTCGGCGGAACGAGCCAAGTCTTTCAAGGAGCTCGAGGCGGATGAGAAGTTGGAGGCAGCAAGGGCAATCACAGCCGAGGCAACGATTCACGCAGCTGAACCCGGAGAACCCGAAGACAAAGAATTTACGGACAAGGTCGTCGAGGCTGCAGTGGACGAAGCCCTAAAGCACTATCGATATCCGACTGCGTGGGCTCTGCGGACCCTATACGACGAAAAATCAAGCGACCCGCGGTTCGTTGCCATGATCGAGGAGGTATTCACGCAAACGGCAGATGAGGCTACCATGCAAAAGTTTTCAAGAGAGATGCAGAAGAAGAAGCGAGAGGGCAAGAAGGACAACCAAGGCTGCTACTATTTCATCCCTCCAACGACCAATAGTAGATTCACTCCTCACAAACCCAAGGCCGCGCCGTACGGCAAACTTCTGCATCACAATCAGGTGGAAGAGGTGGTAGAGGTTGTAGAGGTTGAGACTGAAGGCGAGTCAGAGGTGCATATTCTCGACTCGGAGGAAGCTGAGCAAGTGAAAAACGTGGATCGACATCCAGCCCGAGCTACCAAGAGGGCAAAGACATCTCACTCTCGCGCTCACTCTTCTTCCCATCATAGCAATACCCATACCCATACTCAGACTCAGACTCACGCCCACTCTCACTCGACCCGCAACACGCCACGGAAAATGTCTTCAAGTAACCTACCCCGAACACCCTCGCGCACGCGAAACAGACGAGATTCGGCATCCAGTGATTCGTCTCTCTCATCGGCCCTCAGTCTCTCGTCACCTGAGGCCATGATGGGCAGCCCAAGCCCTGTCCGTCGAACAGGCACTGGCACCAGTCGCCCCGGGCCAGCTGGGCCCGACTCCAGTGATGCGCCAAAATCTCGACCAATCACCACCCGCCGCAAATCACTCGCCTCCAAGGGAGGTGCCAGCAGCAAGGCCAAGCCCAAGACCACCAAGTCTGCTGCTACTAAGCAGCCATCTCCCTCAGCTCCCACACTGTCCACCTCAGACATCACCAAAGGCATCAAACTCAAACCCACTGATGCACCCGCAAGTGCGACCATCAGCGTGAGCGCCGACGCCAGCATGCCAGGAAGGGTTTCTGCCGGCCAAGTCTTCCCGAATCTGCCTACAAAATCAAAGACAGCAAAGAACAAGGGATCATCATCTGCCCTGGCTCCAGCTCCATTCTCGGCTGATGACGCCGGCCATGATAACGACGACTCCTTCTGGGATCGGAGACGCGATGCGCAAAAGTTTGCCAACAGTGTCACGGCGACTGAGAGTTCTATTCGAGGGGGAGACGAGAACGAGGACCCCTTCACAACTCCCGCAAAATCGACGAGGAAGACGCGTCAATCCATCGCCGCCATAGGCTCTGCTTCAGCGGGAACAACGAGATCCACGCGCTCGGCGAGCAAGAGACCTCACGACGAGATTGACTCTGCCGTGTCCCCTGTTGCCTGGTCTTTCCAGCGTGAGGACAGCTCAGTCGGAGGATCACGGGCTGCGACACCCACGCTGCGCCCCCCAAAGAAGCCGAGAACTGGCCTTCGTATCAAGTCATCGTAAGTTTATATCTCAATCATCATCTTCATCATCAGCCTCTTGGCGCGCATCACAAAATTCACGACTATTGCCATCGCTCTATCCACTTCACCTTTGGATGAGACTCATGGATGCGCATGCGAGATCATTTATGTCATATCTTTTGACTCTTGGCTTGTCTTATCATCAGCCTCTAGGTTTTCACCCGGGATGACTGTGCTGTGACTCTCTCATTTCATCATCATCATCATCATCATCATTCTGCTTTGGTTGGATTATGCTAACTATGTATGATTTCTAGTCCTGTCAAGAAGAGAGGAGGAACAGCTGCTGGTGTCCCTCGGCCACAAGTAGAAGCCCTAGCAACCAACGGCGTAGCCAAAGACCAGGTATGTATCTTTTTTTTATATTAGTTTTGCTCATTCATTTATGGTGTGCAAATTCGCGACACCCGCCCTAGACTTGAGCACCAAGATTTGGTCTTCAACATCATGGACTTTGCTGGGAAATTTACCAGATGGTGGCCAATTTTGCGAATCTGTCTGCACCTTGTGCATTGTCTTGCTGGGCCAAGGCCAAGATGGCCTACCACTCACTACTGTACGGGGCAATTTCTGGTGGCCCCCGAAGATCCGCTTTTCCGAGCCAGCCCCCAGCAGTTGAATCAGCAACCAGGAGCCGGTGACCAGAGAGAGAGCCAGGGACGTGTTGAAACGCGTAGCGCAGCGCGTCGTATCGAATTGCATAGGCTGAATTAAGTATACTTAGCATGGCTCATGTTTGGCTAACTCTACCCCCTTTCTCCAGGTGTCTGACAACGACGAAGATTGCTCTGCCTGCGGCGCCGCTGGCGACGTCGTCTGTTGCGATGGATGCCCACGGTCATTCCACTTCGAATGTGTGGGCATGATACCCTCGGACCATCTTCCCGACGAGTGGTTTTGCAATGAGTGCCTATACAAGCGATACCCAACGCGCATGCCCCCATACAAGGGTGTCTTTGCCGCTGCCCTCATCAACCTGGAGAAGAGCATTCCTCGCGCATTCAGCCTCCCTAAGAAATTGCAGACCCGCTTTGAAGGCGTCAAGGCCGGTGCCTATGGCGAGTACGAAGAAGTCACCGCCGCCAGAACGACAAAGTGAGTGATATTCCCCAATAGCAACTTCAATTCTAGACATGCTGACAAGGGCTCAGGAGGAAGAATGGCTACGAAGAGTTGCCCGACTTTTTCAAGCAGCGCGACGAAGGACAGGCTGTGATCTGCCACGGCTGTCAGAAGCCTGCCACAGATGTTCGAGCCATCATTCCTTGTAGCATTTGTCCCTTCTACTGGCACATTGACTGCTTAGACCCTCCACTCGCTGTCCCACCTGTCCTCAAGACCTGGCGATGCCCTCTACACCCAGAGGAAATAATGGCTGAGGTCCGCTCATTGGCACCTGCTCACCGTTTTCGCAAGATCAAAGGATCGCAGACCATCGTGCCATCTCTCACACGAGGTACCAAGAACAACGGGTACATCGAAGTTGACTGGGAAGATGAGCCCGAGC
Organism: Fusarium coicis; assembly: GCA_013781345.1. Classification (NCBI taxonomy): domain Eukaryota; kingdom Fungi; phylum Ascomycota; class Sordariomycetes; order Hypocreales; family Nectriaceae; genus Fusarium; species Fusarium coicis. The sequence continues at coordinate 7,818 of JAAOAJ010000604.1, read as the reverse complement.
CCGCGAACAATTCCGGCTGGCCGGATCCTGGCTCGTTCGGTCGAGCTTACAAACTACCAGCAAAGGGCATTGTCCTTGATTTTATTGAGCAGTAGGTCCATTACTCGTTTTTTTTGCATATTCAACTTTCTGATGTCCGTACAGGCTACGTCGTCAACACGCTGGCTATGGCCCTCGCCATGAAGAACCCAGATGTGTGTCGTATATTCCAATAACTGGAAATGGCCGAAGTCGACCCCTCACCGGCTCTGAGTTACAGCGGACTGTCAATGAAATGCAGTTAGCATTGACCCTGACCAGTCTCAAAGAGCGCAAGTCGGACGGCGTTGACCAACTGATCACGGCCCTTGTGGTAAGTCGTCCCAACGAAATTGCCTCGCCTCACCACACGTGTCACCTTACTGACGATCAATCAATCAGCAGGAGACAGCTGATGCTGGTGTTTTGTCACTCATGGCTAAGGCGGATGCCAGTAATTTATCTACTGGTCATTTGACAGAGAGCGACAAGCTTAGTCTGCGTGTCCTCCTAAATCAGATGGATTCCATGGGGGCTCGTATCAGACATCTGCTTGGTGAGCCAGAGCCTGTTGGTATTTCCGCCACCATGCAAGACCAGGATGTCATACCGAGCATCCTTTCCCCACAAGACTCAGCCATTGCTGAGCCGCTCGACAAGGTTACGGCACATCCTGTCACGGAACCCACGCCCCCTTCTACCATTGACCACGCTGAAGGCTCTATGGATCTCGACTAAACAACCACAGCTCTCTCACTCTCACCCATACTCGCACTCTTGAGTTTCCACCTTAACATTCACATGGAGTAATTGCGATAAGAGCGGTTCTCTACTCGAATTCACCATAGTCTTTTCCCTACCCTAATTCATTCTCGGAGGAATCAAACAGGAACTCTGTACGGATCTCTTCGACCTCTGCATGTATCTATACAAGCGCCTAGTGTAACATTACGCAACCACTATCTGAAGCGCCGTCTTTTCGCGCAACCTTTTTGATTATGGAACGCCGAACTCTGGAGGGCTTCGCTATTTGAATCACGAACCATGGTTATAAAGACGATCTAGATGCTCTTTGTCCCCATCAAGTCCATGTTTAGTTCGGTCTCGTCTGAAAGGGACCGTAACCCAAAGACAACAAAAACACACACGACCACCCCGCCTCTGAGCATCACAAAAAGGCGAGGCATCGTCTGAGCGGTGCCATTACTTCATTATCTCATCCCCCCTTTGTTTCTTTCTTTCCGATTTCTATATTATGCAGGAAACCACCCTTGATTACCCAGTTATGGTGGATATGGCATTAGTAGAGCTAGTAGACACAAGGTGTTTCGAGATCGAGATAAATAAGTGCTGCACTAACTACTCTTTATTTGTATCATAGTTGAGAGTTGATGAGGAGAAAAAGCGATATTGATCGATTCAAGCCCCTGGGGCGGATTCAGAGGCCGGTGCGATAGAAGTATTTGCCAATATGAGAGAAACATGAGACTGAAGACGAGCTATTTGATTCTTCATCATCTCAATAATGGTCATCCCCTGACGAAACGTGACATGGTACAAAATGTCAGAAAAGTTTGTCCCCTAAAATCTGCTTATATTTTGGGGGCACCCCCGATGCCTCATTATGTACCTCAAGTCTATACATCTTCGATCCAGGTTGTGCACCACAGGAACTCCATAAAAACATCAATTGCTAAGTCGTAAAAAGCTCAAAGACGGACATACGTCAATGGCTCTTGCAAATCTTTTAGTTTTAATATACAACAAACCTCTAGGAGGCATGGCTTGCAAGGTTAGCCACTCCCACCCAAGTTGAAATCGTGGCATCGTCCTTAATGACCCAAACAACCCCCCCAAACCAAGCCTACCATCGTGTCTATCATCAAACGCTGACGTCGGGCTGGGCCAGACCTATAAAAAGGACTCATCACAGACGGAGCAACCAATGGCTCCACAGTGACAACAGACCTAGACCCAACTGCCGTTTTGAACAAGAATCGTAGCGTTTTATTCTGTTTAGAGTTTTCCAGGGTTTCCAGGTTCATTCAGTCGTAGAAGTAACCCTGCCTCTCCTCCATCTCTGGCAAAACTTCCAAGACCGGCCTGAAACGAGCTCTGCGAGAAGTAGAAGGGAGGTAGGTATCGAAACAAGAGGACAAGACACCCAAGTGACGGGCGAAAACCGTCAGCCTTGGCCGAGTCACTATGACAAACACGGTCGTCTTTGAAATGTGCATCCGTAGCCGTTGCTCAAATGCCGCTCCAGCTCCCCAGTGGCTGCATGCTAGAAATCATTTGAAAAAAAGAGAACAAACCCCAAAGATCCAGCGAATATGGTGTCGACCACCCGAAGGGGCGCGCGAACTGCGGTTGACTTGATCATCTCTGGGAATAGTTGATTAGCCCCCTCTTCTTTGTTGCCCATTGCGTGACTGAGGTTGTCTTACGCGGCCTCGTCGAGGGTTACCCTGCTCCTGTTGCTGCATGTATCCCATGTTGGGCATGCCTCCCATGTTACCATAACCATAATTGCCCATCCCCATACCAAATCCTGGGGGGGCGAATGGAGTCTGGCCAGCGGGCATCTGGGGCATCTGTGAAACAGGCGGTTGGATAGGACTTCCATTCGGAATGTTCTGTTGGCGGTACTGGTCAACAGATGGGTTGGGACCATTGAAGCCACCATAGCCAGCCTGCATAGGAGGATAGTTGAAATTCATGGGTGGCGGCCCTCGATTCATCATCTGCTGGTACTGCATCTGTTGCAAGTTGGCAGGCATTGGGCCTCCGGGTGCGTTATACATCATGCTCTGGTTGAACTGAGGGAATGCGGAAACGCCGCCATCAGCAGGCTCGTTTCTCTGGCCGCCATAGGGCATATCAAATCCAGGAGGGTTAATTGGTTGGTTCATGGCGTTATAGAAAGGCTTATTAGAGTGTGCAGAGTTGGGATGATGGCCATTCGAGTTTGCCTGTCGCGAGGATGGACGTTGGCGTTGTTCAGCATGTGTACTAGCATCACGGTTGTTACCAGTGCTGCGAGTCGACAGGCCAACCTCGTCCATCAGGCGCTTGTAACCTTGGTTGGGCTGGGCCTTGATTCGCACCAGAACATTCTTGACATTTTCGACAACCTGGTTGCGGATAGACTCGTCGAAGAAGGGCGTGGTAAGAACCTTGAAGATCAGTGTAGCGCCGCATTGATGGTCCTTAAGAATGGCTTCAAGCACTTGATCATTAGGCGTGAAGAACAAAGCTTGAAGGATGGCATCGCGCGCATCCGCCTCTGCCTTCTGGTTGATGACCTTGAGCACTGTGAGATAGGCAACCTTGTGGGTGCAGAGATGAACCAGATAAGGCACTAGCTGGGGCGACAGAACTGTGCGGCGTTGGGGAAAAGTGCAAGTGTCAAGGAACCAGGTCAAGAGTAGTGCACCATTAGCGTTGGTTGCCAACTGCACGCTGTTCAGGGCAATGGCAGCAGCGAGCATTCGCTGTTGGTCCTTGGTGGAGTGATGGCTCTCGAGACATGCTCTCATGGCACGAGCACCATACCGGCCCTGTGAAATCTCCCACATGCGGGCAAGCATCGTCTCAAAGATGAAATCATTGTAGGGAGCACCAAACTTGAGACATCCTTGGAGAACATAATTGCCGTATTGGTCCAGGAAAAGAGGAATAGTGTAGGGGCGGATGTGTTCAACAATCAAAGACATCTGCGCGGGGGTCTTGCAGACATCAATGATCTTCTGGGCCGCCCAGGTACCGTTTTTGTGCACCCCAATCTCGGCCATGTGAGGCGCAATCTCGGACAGCATGGCATCGCGGAGTTGGTCGGAACAGTGCTCAAAAAGCTTCTGTACCACGGTGTTACCAAGATAGTCGGACGAGAGCTCGGCAATTTCCGGAAGCATGTCCACAGCAATATTCTCAATTTCAGCCTGAGACAAGCTCTGGTTATCAATTCGCTTGCGGATATCCCGAAGCTTGGGTGCGTCGTGAACACGAGTGTGAGCAGGCTCGCGGATAGGCGGGATTTCCTCAACAAATGAGTTGAACTGAATAGCCGACTGCAAGTTACGAGAGATTCTGAATCTATCCTCTTCAGACGCGCCAAATTGCTTAACAATATCGAGAATATTAGTGGTCATATCACGGAGAGCAGGAGCTTTGGGGGTTGCGTTAGTGGTGGAAATGGCAGGGGTGGTATCGCCCGCTGGGGTACTGGCGTTCGTTCCCTGGATATTATCTTGTCCCTTCGCAAATGGGTCAGGGCTAGGGGAGGGGAATACTCCGTCGTGGCCGGGAGTGTTGGAAGCAGATGGAGGCTTGGCGAAGTTGATGCGTATGGGACCAGCACCCGGAAAGATTTCCTTGCTGTTCATGCTTGCCTTGGCAGAGATGGCGCTTTCCACCCTCTCGAAATTGACGAACCCGCAATTCTTGTGAGTGAGGACACGAGCTGACAAGATGGGACCGTGAGACTTGAACATCTCAATCAATGTGGAAGTGGTTGTGGAAGTGGGAATGCTACCGAGCCAGAGTGCGCTCGTAGGACCCTCGAGACCTTGCTCGTCAGCACTGAGGAGACCAGCGTTACGGCTGCTGGATCTGCCGAGGCTGATACCAGTAACGGCCTGAGGAAGATCCTCGTAATCCTTCTCGTCTTGCAGTCGAATCTCAGCAGGGGCAACAGAGTTAGACAGGTTGGAGTTGCCGGACAGGTATGTTCTCATAAGTCGACTTCCAGGAGTGTCCAAGACACCAGCGGTACGTGCGCGAGGACGATTGGCCTGATTGGCAAAAGCCTGGACAGCGAGATTGTGGTTGTGAATCGCAGCGTTGGTAGCGGCCAGCTGATCTTGCAGAGCTGCCACATATTGGGGGTCGAGGGGCATTTCATTGTCGTAATCATCTTCGTCATCGGCATATTTGTCCTTGTTGTTGACCGAGTAAGATCGGAAACGGCTTGCTTGCTTCGTGAAGTCGAGATTGGCAAGGTAAGGAGTAGCAAGCTGTGCTCGGGGAGGTTGTGGGGTCTCTGCAAGTCCAAGATAGTCCAGGGTTCTCATATGAACATCGGACTCCCCACCTCCTTCTTTTGAGAATTGAGATTGGGCTGGCGAGCTAGGGCCGTTAGAGCCGACACTGGCAATGCTGGCTAAAGTGGAGGCTCGCTCGCGTCCCACACCTGTAGGATTCCAACTGCTGAAGATCGAGGGACCGAATGGCGAGTTGGTTCCAGGAATTGGTGCAAACTGACTTCTCTGAGGCATGGAGCCTGCACGGAGTCGGGAGAGCAAGGTTGAGCTACTGGAACTATTCTCCTGTACATCAGGATTAGGAGAAGGCGACTTGAAAGGGCTCTGAGTTGGCGTGGGCCTGTTTGTCTTGGCAGCTAGGCCAGGAATACCGATCATGCCGTTAGCTGCACCTCCAGGAGAGAATCGAGACGGCACCGTTCCAGCTCGAGCGCGCCTTGTCTGAGGCATTGAATCCGGCGTAGGAAGCTGGGCAAAGTCCGGGAAACCATCGGTTGGGGACTCGGGAATATTCTCACGCAGTGGCGTAGAATTGCCGCTCGTAGGGGGGCCGCCCCAAAGGCTTCCCGACATACCAGGGACTCCTTCTTGGGCCTGGATCTCGCGAGCTCTGTAGGGTGGGACCAGTCAGCGTCGGCGCCATCAACATATGACTAAGAAGAGCATCGGGTTGAGACCTAGGAAAGGTCGGTATCCTGGGGTGGGGAAGATGAAGGAAACACGATTTGGGGGCAGACGAACCTCTTGGAGAATAGACGGCTTGAGCCAGGGATTTCGTGCGACGGAGAACCAGCCCCAGATCGCGAGTTGCCCGCCATCTTACTGGAAGGGTTGAGACCACCAGACAAGCCGAATGGGGAACGAGAAGGTGGAAGAGGATCGATGGGGGAATTGCTGGCGGATGGGGAACCAGAACGAGGTTGACTGCCAGACTGAGAGGCGTAGCCGAGAGCCAAGTGTTCGGATCTAGAAGTTGACATTATCGATTATCTAGCCGACCTCATGAGACGGTGACACAAGCAAGCGTCGGGCCGGATAGTTGATTATTATTTCTCAGCGGCGATAATTGATAAATCGTCGATTGAATCAACGTTTAGACGTTTCTAACGGCAAAAAAGGACAAACCCTAAAGTAGAAAGTCGCCGGGCGAGACCAGTCTAGTAGTTGTGTTTTCGACGACCTCGAAGCGATGGACGAGGGAGACGACAGCGTGGAAGCGTCGGAGGATGTTCGAGCGTATTCGAGAGAAACGGGGGGCTGGATTTAAGGAGCGCGATGCTAAAAAGAGAAAATCCAGGAACCGCCGGTATTACAAAGGATGCTCGTGCGAATTGGAGGAGGCCTGTCTGAGCCGAGAGCAGGGTCGTTATTCTATAGCTGAAGAGACCGAGGGGACTAGGGCAAGCAAAGCAAACTGCTGCTCGGACGAAGATGCAATTGAGGTGGATTTAGGTGTGGATGTGGATTTGGACAAAGGTCGTCCAGCGTCGTCCGAGCCCGCGGCTTGAGAGAGGGCGCAAAAAAAAAAGAAGACAAGGGAATGTAATAAGGAGACTATTTCGGGCGGAGGGCGGGAGGGCACAAACAAAGATATGATCAATATACAGGCCTCATTGAAGAAGTACAAAAAAAAGGAAGTTTTTTTGACTGGGCCTGGAGAAGCAGACGAGACGAGCGCGCGATTATGGGGAATGGGGCACAAACGGGGGGTGAGGAAGGAAGAAGGAGGAGGAGTCGAAGAAGGACGGATGTGTGATATGTGATGTGCGATGTGCGAGGAGGTGAGCGGGAAGGAAAGGCCTTGGAAGGTGTTGTCCCTTAGTACCTAGGTACCTGCGGACGGGGCGGGAGTACAGAGCGCTCCACTCCACTGTAATCGTACCTGCCTGTACGTTCACCACTAGGTTGGCTGGACATGGACTTGCCCATTAAATCGCCTACTACCTGACCAAGGCTGCTTCTTGCCCTGCCCTGCCAACTGCTGGGGTGCAAACAGAGTTGAGGCCAAGACTGAGTATACGATAAATAAACAGTCCGAAGCCCGCGTATATCGTACTGAGAGCTGGCTAATGATTTCTGTCACCTGTAATGGATTTCTACCTACTTTACCTACCTAGTCTAGGTAAGTACTTATGTCTACTTTCACCCCCTAGCTAGCCAGGCAAGAACGTTGGAGGGGGCGGGAGAAGCCACCGTCCCGTCAGATTCTTTGGAAGACACTTTTTATAGTGGGCTGGAAGCTCAAGCGAAGCGCCCCCAAAAGAAACGGATAACTCGACGTGTTCCGATTACAATTAAGCTGTGGCATTCTTGTCAGCCTGGGGACTGTATACGCGTCCAACTTCGTCATATATGTTAGTACCTAGGCATCGCAATGGTTTCGGCTCAGTTCCGGGGCTGTTCGTTCGCTCAATTGCTACCTATGAATAGCAACTCGCCCACTGTCCAAGGCCCTTACATTCGATACCCAGCGGTGTCTGTTGGTTGATGAGCCTGCCCATTGATTCAGCCAAGATCTGATGGTTCGAGATGCCGGAGGGCTACCCGCATAGACAGGTTCATGTATGAAACCTAATGCCATCTCTTATTTGTTTCTGAAGGGTTGGTTGGCCACCTACCCGTTGACTTTGAGCTATAATGTTTATTATAGTTCAGAGTTCTTTTCTAGATACGCGTGGCAGACACATGGCAGCAAGAACATGCGGCTTTCTGCCAAGGTGCCAGAAAAAACTACTACTACAATCAGGTGACAGAAGTC
>JAAOAJ010000603.1:0-16178 GCA_013781345.1 Fusarium coicis | reverse complement strand
GACTTTTGGCACGTGATTGTAGTTACTGTCTAACGTCAGATATCAAGCCCAGTGCCGTCTTCAGAAGTCATCGACCCATCTTTAACGGTTGGCACTCTCTCGCCGTCCGCATGCAATTGAACTGCATGTAAGCCACTATTCTCATCTACTGCAGTGGTTCTTTTGTTCCAAGTTAGGCCAAAGCCCGGGCTGAGACATTGTCTCGCTTATGCCCGAACGATCGCTGTTATTGTTATCGATCACGTATGTTGACTCAGCCTGAAACTTGGTCTAGTTAACTTGGTAGGCAAGGTGCTAAAGTTAGGTGAAGGATACTGTATGTAGCGATATTACTGTGTTTATTCCCAAAATTTTATGTAAACAAACTGATATCCATGTATACATCCACCGAATGCCCATACTGTATCTAAAAAAGAACTCTCAAAACCTGACACCATTTTTGTTACACGCATCTAATCATCATCGTTAATACACTTCGTGAATGGTATAAAGCGGTCCCTAATCTGTGAATCCTGCCATGTTCAGGCTAACACCCCCTGTATCTTGTAACCCTTCCATTGCAACGCCAAAGTCTTGAGCATCGAATTCGAAATTCATGTCCTGCAGGATGTTGTTGACATCTTCGTCTGAGAGGTTAAGCTCCATATTACTGGGCATAGCGGGAGCGCTGGCAATGTTGTCCTGAGCGGCCACTGCTTGAGGAATCTTCTTAGCCACCATATCCTTAAACTTGTTCAACAGATCCACATCATCGGCTGGTGTGGTCTGCGAGTCAAGAATCCGACGCGCCCGCGTCTGAAGCATGGCGTCTGTGGGCATGGAACCCTTGCATGCTACATGATCCTCGACATAGCTGATAAGACCACGCTCCAGCTCTCGCGAACAGAAAACCTCAGCAGGTCGTGCCGCCTGCGATGTGAGCTTCTCGATGTAACTGTTAGCAATAGCTGCCGGCAGTGACTTGGCACCCTGGCCCATTGACACCTGTGCATCTGCAGGGAACGGTTCGAGCGATGCCTTGGGGCAAGCATAGGGAGGTGCGAATCCCGAGCCACCAGATTCGAGGGCCCAGCCATCGCTCATCGGAAGGCCAGGACCGTCGGTCTTGAGAATACCCGCGTCTCGCTTGAACCTTTGAAGCCATTCGGCATTGTCTGCAGCAGTCTGGTTCCAAGGATCGTCACTAGAGTAGTGTCAGCCCGTCACATTCGGTAGCCTTCCTGCCCAAGAAACTTACTCGTCATATAGGATCCAGCGTGCCTGGTGCTGAAGCTCTGCATCACTAGGCACATGCCTGTTGGGGTTGTTCGCCGACATAGTGCCAGCAACCCATCGCTTCAGCTCCTTCGCCAATCGCCGATAGCAGTTCGCATCATTGAGAAAGTATGGTCCAGGACAGTTAGGGCCGCTGTCCATATCAAACATGTCATCACAACCCAGTCCCAGAAGCACAGGACAGTCATTGGAAAAAAGGGTCGCATCAGTGGTGGCGGTTCCGCTGACAGTCGAGTTGACGCTAGGCTGAAGAGAAAATGCAGGCGAGCTGTTACTGCTTGCGGGATGGCGGTTCTTGAATCCCTCGAGCCAAGATGCATTATCTGCCGCGGTTTGGTTCCAACCGTCATCGAATTCGTATATAATGATACGAGCTTGTCGTTGGAGGTCCTCGTCAGTAGGCTCTATGCCCATCGATCGTTGTAAGACGAGATAATCCTTCAGTTCACGCTCGAGGCGCGAGTAGCTGTGGATGGTTGAGTCGATGGATGTGGGATCAGTTGAACGGCAAATGTGATCCACCACGTCTTCGCTTCGTGGAAGATGTGCGCGTCTACGGAAAGGCGCGAGCCAGTTCGTAGTAGATGTTGCAAGGCGAATTAGCCAGTTTGCAATGGCCTCTGACGGGTGTGTAGAGATTTCTTCCACCCGGCCCACGATACGACAAGCCTCTTCTTGAAGTTCATCGTCCATGGCCGTTAAACCTAGTAGTCTCTTGGCCTTGACAAACTCGTGGAGCTGTACCTCCATGGGACACTCCTCGAACAAATTGTCCTTGCCGTTAATCTTGAGGGATGCCAGCCTGTTTTCAGCGGCACCACGCAAAGGACCGAATCTAGCCTTTTGTTGTAGAGTGTCGGAGCTCATGATGATGTCACGGAGCCACGATGGCCTTGTCGCGATGCCCTGTAGTGATAGCAATTCGCTGGCGAAAATAATACGACAACCTTCGACCATCATTTCTTCGTCGTTCGGGAGTCGGCCGTGCTGATCCTGGTAGTTCCGTGTGAAGAAAGCCATTTCCAATTTAATTAACTCGTAGGCATTGCGAGGTGACTCTGGCGGGGAGTGAGTGGCTACGTATGGCAACGGGGATGTGCGCTCATAATGAATAAGATCTATTTCAAAAGTTAGACGTTGGCAACTTGTCTACAGGATACTGGAGAGGTCTCATACATGGAGGCATGGAGTTCTCGACCATCTCGAGTACAGGGTTGTCGAAACCCCAGTCACCCTTCCAGTCAGCCATGGAATAACCCGTCTTGAAATGCTCAGCCAAATGATCGACACGGATAGTCCATGTATCCATTACGATACCACAGAAACCACACCGGGACCGAATCTCAGGCGTTGCTGCCTTCCACGACTTCATAGACCAATCCTGAAACTTGATATTATGCACCAGGCGCAGGTGCTGGTTAAGATGATCTTTTCGGTAGAATGTACGTTCTGCTGGGGTACGCTCTTGGCAGGCAGAGTGGTTGTGGCTTTCGATATGGGCATCGTCTGGGTTGGCCTCGCCACAAAAGACACAGGATAAGATGCCGGTATCAGGGTTGACGGCTTTTGCGCCGTGAGGAGAACACACCCACCGCTCAAGAGACAAGTGCAACGACTTTTCGTGTCGTTGCCAGTCGTGCTTAGTCCTGAATGTTTCGGTACAGAATGTACACTGGAAGGTCTTGAGAGGGGCTGATAGGCTGGTCTTTTCTTTGCCAATTTTTGCCGAAGCCCTTCGGCGACGGCGGCGACGTCCGTGGCTATTAAATGGGGCTGAACCAAACGAACCCCATGAGTTGCGAGATCCATGTGAATAGGCAGATCCATGAGAACCATTACTAGAGTGGGAGGTGCCTAGACTGCTGACCGACGACTGATTGCAGATAGATCTGCTTGAGCCATCGTCCGCATAGCTCAAACTGAAAGGGCTGTCCAGTCCAGAAGACATTCCGGAGGAAGAGGCGGTAACGGCTCGTGCAATAGCGCTGACGGACGCGGGTTCGTTCTCGGGGGGTGAGTGCTCCCAACGTTGCAGTGGGTTCATGGCTTCCAGAGCTGGTGTTCCTCGGCGTTGAGGGATGTCCATGGGGCCTGACCATGAGCTGGTGTAGTGAGGTGATGTTGAGCGCGGGGGCTGAACCTTGCCACGTCGACGAGCATTTGCAAGCCAGTTTGTGATCTGGACTTTGTTTAACCCTGTCTGGCGCTGCAGCATCTCTTTCTCTTCGTCACTAGGATAAGGATGACGGTTGTGAGTCGAGAGCCAGTTCTTAAGAATACGAACAGACTCTCGGGAGAAACGTGCTCCAATTTTGGGAGGAGGTGCGGCCTTGTTGCTGAATGTTTCTCCCAGGTTGCCTAGATCACTGACGGAGGCATTGCGAGAGGCATTGCGAGAGGCATTGCGAGAGGATTGGCAAGAGTCGTCCTGGTTATCCTCCTGAAGAGCGTTGGAGATCTGAGGTCCAGACGGTAGAAAGGGGTTGATGTCAAAGGGCGCAGCTGAGGTGTTGAAAGACTCGGGGGCAACAGCAAAGCTGCAGTCGACTTTCAATGCTACGCAGGTAGTGCAATAGTCCTTGTACATACCCTCCCGGATCTTTTTGCATGAGAAGCCAGACATAGCGCAGTTCATGCATGGCGATGGAGGCGTGTCCCACTGAAATTGACTAGATATGTCTTCAGCGGTTGTGGTGAAGTCCATTGTTGGGGCGGGCATGTCTGGCAGAGGGAAGTTGTTGTCTGAAAAGTGTTGAAGGGCGCAGAAGCTGAAGTCGTCTTCACTGACATTCTCCAGGACAAGATCAATGCTCTCGTTGTTGTCAGCTGTCAGACCAGCAAAGACATTGCCATCCTGGGGTTGCGGAAAGGCGTCGATGGCCTTGTCCCAGTTGACAAATTGCTCCATCTCATCCATATTGGACATGATGCACAAGGACGAGTGCTGATGCGGAGCAGAGATATCGGCTCAGGTCAATCGAAAGGCGCGCGTGAGGGTGACAGCCATGAACCGAAGAGATTTGGATGTCAGCCAGCTTGGTCCCACTCGAATCGTTTGGAGTGGGAGCTAGAAGGACGCAAGATAAATAGATAGAGCCTGAAAATGAAGAGAAAAGAATGAGGCTCTCCAAGTCGAGGATAGTCACTGAGTTTTGTTCAAGATGAAAATCCAACAAAGGTACTACTGTACAAGTACCTACTACCTAGGCACAAGTAACGGTCTGTCTAGGAACACATCGAAGGAGTCAGCAGTCTCCATCCCCCAGAATGTGAACCAAGCCTTAAGGTCAAGTTTGGTGGAGTTGGAGTGCAGAATGGAGCGAGTCTAGCCAGATTGTCAAGTCGTGCGCCCTTCAATTGACAGACAAGGATCTTTTTGATCAATGGACCCACGCACACAAGCCGCGGGGTGACGGTGTTTCCAACACTGTAGCATGGTTCTAGCTTCTCCGCATATGGTGAGCCAGCATCATGGATGTCCAATCATTATCTCGACCATACAGTGTCAGCTCGACGCGGTCAACAAAGGCTGGGCTCCGCTTCTCGTAGTTCGCAAGGCGTAGCCATCCATCCATGCGGATACGTCTCGCTAGACTAGACCCAAGCCTTGACCCGAGACCGGCCTTCTTATGGATCTTTCTTAACCTCGCAATAAGACAATGCATATCATCCATGATATCTTTTAAGGCTCATTGTCAACCGGATCGGAGTCGTGACTCTGATAAAGCCCGAGCATGCGCTTCCCCGGAGTGTCTATGTCGGGTTTAGCACATCCTGAGAGGCTCAGACCTATGCTTGCTTGATTCTCTGCTATAATTGAATGATTGATTGATATATACGGAGTACGCCCTCCTCGTTACACTTCAACGTTGTCTAGAAAGCACTGGAACTTTCTAAGAAACGGTTTATCGGAGAGAAAAATAAAGACCATGCCCGGCCTGCCTTGTTTGTCGGTGAGATTTTAGAATCAGCCACCGACACACAGCATCCTTAGCATTGGGGTAAAAATCGCAGATCACTCAAGATATTTCCCTGCTCCAACACGACGTTGTGGTGTCTTCTCATCTGACGTATTGGTAAGCAGAAAAGTTGGCTGATGTCTTTTCTGTACGTAGGCATGCACGGAGTAGGATTACGATTGATGTGAGCAAGATTTGGTGTAGGTAATAAGTGATCAAATCCTGGGGCAAAAAAGGCGCCATTGGTTTAGGCGAACCTGCCTATACATATATACCTGCACAGCGGAAATGCTGCGGAAAGCAGCTGCGTTGTGGTTTGCGTCTCACTTTGGGTCGGAGTCTCCGGAGCCTATGGGTGTGCAGCATTGAGCATACATTATTTCCAGGAGAAACAAGAACAAAGCACTGATGCCAGGACTTTCAGATTTTGCTCAATTCAGATATAATTCCAACTATATCAAAGCTCGTTGAGTTTGCTTCAAGATCGATCCTCTAACTATCTTGATCCGATGGATCCCAACCGGAGATAGACAGGCAAAACATCTAGATCTCCATAAATGCCGCGAGTCTAAATTAGCTCAATATGCATATACGGCAAGATCCGAAACATGGTGCTGGGCAATATCACAATCAATATGTCTACCTGGGTACCTTGGCCGTTTAGAGACCTATTTACTTTCACATATGGTATTGACCAAACGTTTTCTGCCCTATCCTGCTGACACAAGTCCAAGCGTCTGTCTTCAGATTGATCTGTTACCTTTTTGGGTTTTGCTTGGTACTGCTCAAAAAAAGCACTGGTCCTCAAGCCATTACTCCTCAAGCAAAAAAAATCATCAACCTTGGTGAAATATAAAATATCTCAGGCAGCTGTTAGTTATAAGCTTAATTAATCTATCTTGGTCATTTCTCGTCCTAAGTTTCCTCTTATTGAAGTTAGTTCGTAGTGCTCAGTTCTATGAGTGAACTATGGGATTTCCTGCATTTCCATATATCAACATCGACATCAACTCAGCTCAGTTGCAGTCGGTTATAACTTTTTACAATCTCCTTTCAATCGATGTTGCTGGTATTGTCCAGGTCGGCTGAGATTCTAAGCACATCCACACAGCCTGGGGCGAAGCCTGAAAGCACAGTAGGTTACTTGAACAGGGTCGAGTCCTCATATCGAGTGCAATCATTTCCATATATAAATCGATTGATACGTTTCAGTCTGGTGGCTATGCTGTCGCGACATGTTCAATGCTTTACTCCTCTAGAATGTAACATACAACGACCATATCTAATTCTCCCGAACACCACGACTGACAGCAATCTACGGACTTAGGATAGCTATGCAGAAATTAGCAAGCCAAATTTTATTGAGAGGTTACTTGTTTACGATTTACTGTTCAATCATAATTTCATACGCTATGCTGATAATATCCCGACTTGTTTGAACACGCAGCAGGGAACGTCATCCGTCAAGTTTGTCCAGCGGCAATGAACGGCTAGCACAAGGCACCCGTAGATGATGCATGCAGATGCAAATTCTAATATAGGGAATGTATTACAAGACGTAGTGTATCCATAAGCGGTAGCCACCATAGTTGCACGACAGCTCTACCCCCTCCCTGAAGGCCGCAATTACATGGGTCGATGATCAACTACTCCACGCCAGGCGTTTTATATGGTTGATTAGGAGGGATATATCATGAATGGCTCATGTGTATTGCGGTTGATAAATGGCATGCTAGTGGTGATACTTCTAGCATATCTAGGTATTCCAAGAATTTGAGGACACCTTTTGCTATCTTACCCGTCGTTAGACCTTCTCTAATGGTCCAAGAAACCTTTTCTCCCCGCTCTGATAGCTCATTGCATTGCTTAAATAGTCTTGGAATTTGTTTTTCGCAAGTCATAATGTCACTGTCTGTGGTGAACGAGTTCGCCGCTTTTCTCTCCGTAGTGTGGCATTTGTATGGATCAATCAGCCTAAACAACAAGCCTTGCACTTCATGATCCTTGAGGGCATCATGGTTCGTTGTGGTCACGCGACATCTAGGGTATTCTGATCACTCCATTCCTGCATGGCAACTTACTCTTATCCCCAATGGCCTGTCAGACTTGGGCTATGTACGCATTGAGCACCTACGTAGGTAGTGAGCACGGGGTCTTGTGCCACGCTATGATGTCCACACAATGGATGCTTTACTGTGCGAGCACCTTCGCAAACCATCTATAGAATGGACTTTTTGTCTCGGAAAACTACGCCAATTCCATCAAAAAAATCTTGTTTTCCAACAAAGGCCGTTATCACAATGAATAAATCAAAGAGGAAGCGGAAAGGAGGCTCAAAGCTGATACTTCATCAAGTTGTCAACTCACAGTCGCTCAACGCGACACCGCATTCTCTTTTTCTGGCTCGTGTAAACTATCTTGCGATGCATACAGCCTGACCCGGTCTATATGTGCATTTTCCGTAGCGAAAACAATGTGCTTTTCGAGAGATAGAGTGGTATCGCTGGCCGAGGCCAGTAGTTCTGTATAATCCTTCCAATAGCTTTTAGAAGAGAAGAAAGAAAGCAGACCAGACACGTATGTCAAACACCATGCTCCTTGACAGCAATAACTCCAGTTTCACGAGCTGAAACCCATCCGAGAAGGCCTTGTGTGCTGTGAAATCCAAAATGCGCCGGTTCCTAACTCGCCTTCCATTCACTAAAATTTCGCGTCCAGTGACACCTTGCTGACCAAGAGGCACCTCATAAATCGTTGATGTCCTATCGTGGATCCTACTCATTAATCATGTCCAAGTTCTTGTAATTCTCTCTCTTTTGCAGCAAGCATTTCTCGCATCTTGTCCGCTTCGCGTTGTAAGGCTGCTCGACGCTCAGCCTTTATCCTCTCAGTATCGAAATCACGCGGGCCAGCACCTGGCGTGTTATCCCGGTTAGAAAAGGCGCTAGGACTCGGTGCTGATGCTATAGTACTACCAGGTGATCGTATGGGAGGTAAGGAATAGTCGCCGTCGTCGCTTCCTGTTCCTAAATTGGGGGGAGTGGTGGCTGATGTCGATGGATTCAGTATCGATTTAATATTGATCGAGGAGATTCGTTTCGAGCTCTCCTGTCCTGTTTCTTGTGAGGTAAATGCTTCACTCTCCGTGGTTGAGAAGGATCGTTTTCGAGTTGGCGACAGAAAAGAGGCAGGGGATAGTGACGTTTTCCTATCGTTATTTGATGACATAGACGCCATGGGAGCCAGTCGATTATCGTCGTTCAGGGATCCGGTATACTGACGTGGGTTATTTGACTGGTGATACGCAGCTAGATCCGAGGTCGAAGGCAGTGGCGATATTGTTCTACTTGTAGGTCGGATAACCGGTTGAGGCTCGATCGTGAGCGGATGGTCTGGGCGGCGACGAAGACCCAGATTGACAGATCCATCCTCATTCATTGACCCCTTCTCAGCATTGTGTACATATTGATCTTGCATTTCGGCTGGCTCCATTGCATCTTCCATCTCCTCATCCTGCGACGCTGGGATAATTCGTTTTCGTCTTTTGATGGTCGATTTCTTCATGGTCATCGGCCGGTGAACACCATGTAACTTGTAATATAGACCTAGGTTTGTTAATAAATACTGTTTGATAACCGCTAAGCGCACAATACCTACCACAAGCATTGCAGATGGTGTGGCCACTCTCATCACGCCTCCATAGAGGCGTAATAGTGGTGCCACAGTTCTGGCATGCAATCACAACCGTGGCATTCGAATTCTGTTGATTTTGCAAGGCATTGACATCCAGAGGCACCGGTTCCGGTTTGGTACTTTCACTTCGACTTTGGCAGCTCTGTCGTTTCTGCGTTCCACCTAGGTTGGCACTTTTCGAAACACGATTGTTATAGGCAGGGCATCCATTGCAGCCCTCTGCACCACCCGTTCCGTTACAACGTCCACCTCCAGGACAAGTCCCTCCAGTCTGATCAGCCGATATGTAGGTCGCATTTGACGCAGGTTTTGGACCTGCGACTGCAGAGGGCTTCGGTGCGGTAGTTCGCGGAGGGTCTGCAGGGACAACGTTTGGTGGTCGCTTGAGACTAGTCGGGCGAGAGGCGTTTCTGGCTTTCAGATAGAGACCACAGGCGTTGCAAATCGTAGCACCTTGAGGTGATCTCCTCCACAAAGGGGTTCGGGTGGTTCCACAGTTACTATCATCGGTATGAGCAGAGTGATTGCTATAGAAGTAAAGCTACTTAACTCACCTGCAAACTTGTCCTTGGCTACCACTAGGTGGCGGGCTTGCTTTTGAACCATGCTCTGCCCCAGGACTCTGTTGCTTTGACATATTTCCTGGAGCTGGGCTTATCTTAGGGCCAGACGGACTCCCACTTAGTCTATTTTGGTGGTCACGGTTGTCCTGGCCGGTAGGGAGTCTGGTCCGCTCCTGAGAAGGAACAGCCGGGCTATCACTTGGTTTCGAGGACATTGGTCGTGATGGCAGCGCAGTTCGCGCTGAGGCCGTCTCACGCTGATGGCTATACAGCGCCGTTTTCTGGGTTTCTTGGCTCATGCCCATAGGTAGGGCTGACAGTATCGAGGGAAACAAGACCGCAATGGTTCAGATGAAGCGAATGGGTGTACTTCAATAGTCTGAGTTGGAATGCGACGCATCAGTTACAAACCGAAGTCTATAGCATTCATTGGCGTTGATATCGAGGGTCGGTAGGTTAATTTGATTGTCGTATAGGTCGAGGATGAGTAAGAATGAAACTTGGTTGACAAAAGAAAGTCCTTCACACGACTCGTAATCGGGTGCAGCGGATTGATAAGTGGCTTCGAACCGGCCGAGCAAGGAGGCAAATCCGGAGAGAGGCCGGAGCCGGGTTCCGCAACCAAGAGTTCGCAGGCACCGAAGCGAGCCTAAAAGATGGAATACTTTCTTGGCTCGATGTGAGGTGTAAGTCAGAATGAAAGAAGTACCTAGTTCAGAGCCCAATCTGCAGTCCGGCGATATGTATCGTCAAGTTGCCAGTTTTGCTGGTGGGCAGACGAGTCGAACACGTCGCCAGGGTACAAAGGGACTGTAGATGCGTCGGCAGCTGACCTAGTAGTAAACAGGACCAATCGAAGGATGAATCGAGTCCGATCGAACGGGAAGCCAGGTATTGGTCAGACGACAGGTGTCAGAGAGTGACGCGACAGCGACCAGATACTTGGGACCGGCGCAACTGCAAGGCCGAGAAGACCAAGGAAGGTTGAGGAGTTGACAGCCGCGGGGAAGAGAGGAGAGGACAAGGATGTGCGGAGTGCGTAGTAAAGAAGACGAAGGGAATAACCAAGGACAGGAGATAACAAAGATTATCAACCAAACCAAAAAGGCGGAAGGGAAAAGTATCGTAGACTATGTGCAAGGGTGATGAATCTGTGACTACGCAATGACAGGTGTTTGTTGGTAAGACAACAAAAGGCGGCCGAAAGCGAAGTGCAGGACAAACTGACAGAAGAGGATGGGGACGGAACACGCCTTGTCTCGTTCCTAGGCAAGGTATAATTGAATGTGGTGCTTGGCGAATAACAGGGGAGGACTTCGTCAATGGGTTGAGGCGTAAGACTCCCAAGTCTTGCGGCACCACCAGGCTGGGACAGTGGAAGGTGAATTGGTGACCAAGCAGAGCCAAGACCAAAGACCAGGGTGTATGTTTGCGCGCGTGAGATACCGTCCGTAGATCGATAACCAGCGAGGCAATGAGACGGCAGATGGCAGATGGCGGTGGAGGAAAGGACGGTGACCCCGGGAGAAGGGTATCCGAGACCAACAGAGGACAAGGCGGGGGTTATGGTCTTCCAAGGGAAAGGTAGAGAGGTCAACGGTGAGAGAGGGAACTCAGAGAGGACAGTTGACAGAGCAGATGGACGACCAATTCCGTCTGGTTTGAGATTGAGAGGCACAGGTCAGACCAGAAAGAGAGGGCAGAGAAAGTTGGGCAGAGTGAGTACCTTAGGTAAGGTGATTGCGATTGATGATCAGACAAGACCGGATCTAAGGTAGGTATCCAATGGGGCTGGGGCTTAGTCTTGGAATTGGATCTGGCTTGGGGTTTCCTGATTACCTTGCCTTGCTCTGCCTTGCCTTGTCTCCTACCCTTCAGATTGTTTGGTATTAGTTATGGTGGATTGGAGACTGGTTGTCGGGTCTCGGGAGCTGGCGTTGCATTGCATGAGCCTAAATGGGGCCCAGCAGAGACTCGCTGACTCTTGTTCTCTCCTTCTCGTACCCCTCAGTGGCAGTCAAGTCTAATTCGTCCTTAGGTTGGAGGGGAGTGACGTGCAAAGGCAAAAAACAAACCAGAAGCAAGACGAGACTCAACAGAAACATGATGCGATTTCACGGGGAGTCGGCCCCAGCATGGAACGACGGCCGCTGGTGGGTTGGGGTTAAAACAACCGACTTGATCTAGACACTCTCATCTCGTTTCTAGTGTCTTTCTTAGCTCTTGAACCAGAGGTGCCGTTTCCGACTGCATGGATATCATTTGACTGAGTACTGTTCGTATTTTTCACGTGAGAGATCTATGTAGGTACTAAGGTATGCCTCACAAACCAGAACTCCCTCCCAAACTCTCCAGATCTCGTCACGCCAGAAAACCTGCAGAACCTAAAGGACGGGACCCTTCCCAGCGTGTCACTGTCGTCACAGTGGAGGAACCAAGCGAAAGGCCCTTAAATTAGGACGTTCTAGTAGGCCCCTCTTCCTCACCGCGGCTCTGTCAACTTTGTCATTTCGCCCCTGAAATGCGTTGGATTACATTAAGTTGTCTCTGATTGGTTCAGCTAATACAGAGAAATTCCTCTTCGTTACCTAAGTTCGTGCCTTGGCGCCGCTGCTCGGATTTTTGCGCAGGGGATCGCCGTCCTGGTGCCCTGACCGACTCAGATCCAATACGCGCTAGGCCGAGATCGGGCCCTCTTTTTTGTTCCCTCCGTTCGATTCTTATCAGCCAAGGCTTGAGGTCACTTTCTCGTTTTTATCTTATCTTATCTCACCCATGCTCATGGTTACTTCCTTATCGTTCATTACCTTTAGCTAGCTTTGTTGATTGTTCCCAAGAACGATCAGCATCAGTAGCATCACTTAGAATCGTCTCGTGTCACTCGACATCAATTCTGTACTTTTATCTACTTCTATGCAATATCGTCAACGACTCAGTCATTCCCTTTGGTGATGGCGTCGGACCTCGGGAGCTCTCCCAAGAGAGAGCCAACACCCACTCTTCCTTTATCCTCGGTTCCTCAAAAGCGCCCCCTTGAAGAAGGCCGTCACAGTCCTGTCGTTCCCTCGCCACTGAACCCCGAAGTCAGGCCTCCCGACTCTTTGGCACCTGAAGATTCTGCTCCGAATTCTAGATCCAAGTCTGCGCGAGCAAAGAAGGATACTCTAAAGAAACGCGAGGCCAAAGGAAGCGATAGTGTTCGTGCGACACCTGATCCAAAACCAAAGTCGAAGCCACAGAAGAAACAAAGCGAGTCGAGCCCATTACGATACAACTTGGGGCAGCCTAAACTGTCCAACTTCAACCCTCCTCGAGGTCCTGTCTTGACGGCACACCACGAGGTCACTGCCCCTGACGGCCAAACGGTCGAATTCTTTGAAACATCGGATCAGTAAGCCAAGACTATATCCGATGAATACCTTCAAGCTAACTGTCAAAGTGTCTCTAATAAGAAGAGCTTCCGCTATACTCCCTGCATCGCCGATCCTCTCTTTCCGTCCATGATCTACTACCGAAGCACAGAACCAGAGCCATATGGTCCCCACTTGAGCTTCGAGGACTCAGCAGGGCATGTATATTTTGATAAGTCGGCTCGTCACGTCACAACCGAAAAAGGATTTCGCATGGCAAGGGCCAACGTGGCTGTCAGGGAGGGCAGATGGTACTGGGAGTGCAAAATCACACAAGGAGTTCGACCACCAAAAGATGGAGAGTCCAAGCCGGAAGGAGGCAAGCATGTCCGCGTAGGCTGGGCAAGACGAGAGGCTTCACTTGATGCGCCTGTGGGGTTCGATGCTTACAGCTATGGCCTTCGTGATGTCGCGGGAGAGAAAGTACATATGTCCCGTCCTAAGGAATTCTTTCCTGCAGGAGAAGGCATTCGAGAGGGTGATATCATCGGCCTCGAGATTCAACTTCCATCAGAACAATTGCACCGCAAGGTCATGTCTGGGCAGTATAATCCAGTTGTTGATCGGACCGACGAGGAACCTGCGGCCACCGCTGAAGGCCATAACATTGTCCGCGATCGCTATCCCATACGCTTCAAATCGCATACTTATTTCGAGAAGAGCGAGTACTCCCCCGCCAAAGAATTGGAAGATCTTATGAATCCGGCAGGGGCTGGCGGTGGCTCTTTAGAGGAACCTGGTCCTAATCACCCTCTTCCAAGTCTCCGCACGCTTCCCAATTCTTGCATCCGCGTGTACAAGAATGGGGTTCTAATGGGAACTCCGTTCGAGAATCTCCTTGGCTTCCTTCCACCAGCTTCGCGTCCTCAAGGCCAAGCTGGCGGTCGCGAAGGCCTTGATGACGGCATGCTCGGATACTACCCTGCCGTAAGTGTCTTCCATGGAGGCGCCGTGGAGGTAAATTTCGGCCCCGACTTTTGGTATCCTCCCCCAGCCGAGATCGAAGATAAACCCGATAAGATCTGGTCAGGCAACGCTCGCTTGAACAGGGTGCACCCGGTGAGCGAGCGTTATTCTGACCAAATTGCAGAGGATATTGTCTGGGACATCATTGATGAGGTGGACTTTTGGTCTAAAGATGGGGGTGGGGCAACAGATCGCCAAGGTGTGAACGACAAGAGTGAAGCTGTCGCCATGGCTCCTGGGCGAGAAGAGATCAAGGAAGTGGTCCAAGACGATTGAAGCGTCGCAAAATATGTTGTCTCTTTCTATCCAAATGATGCTGAATAGGGAGCCACGAAAGCCTCGAGAAGAGATGTTCATCTCAACCTACAAAGATACCCACTGTGAAAAAGCAGAAATCAAGTTTATTGTTCATACCATGTCCATCAATAGTAAAAGCTGGTGTCGCACTGCCCCAAGGCTCCATTCTCATTTCGTCATCAACCATGTCGTAATTACTGCTCGTCACCATATATCAACCTGCTTACCGACGGAAGTCCTGTCCAACACCGTCTCAACGACGAAGAACCGGTTCCTCTGGCGAGACTGGCTCGACTACAGCAGGGATCGGGGATGGCTCAGACAAAGGGGAAACAGGATCTCCAAGTATTGCCCGGTCAGCATTACGACTCGCCGGCCCCGCCTCTGGCCCCGGAAGAAGAGGGTCATCTGGAAGCTCTTCGATACGGTCGCTACCATCAACAGGTGTCTCAGCTGCAGATTTCTCACGCTCCAGCCGCACCTCGCGGCCTCTCTTGTGACAATACCAAAGTACAAACATTAATACTATTCAGGGTTAGCAAATACATGAACAGTTTGGGACGCGATACTTACAAAATAAAGCAACGCTCCATATAACATTTGTACCGATGAATGCAGGCCACCGCACCTTCAATGCGTTGACGATAGCCTTGAGCATACCAACAACAGCCCCTGGCTTCGTGACTAGATCGGTCAAATTTGATGGCTTGAGGAGGTCGATAGCGGCATCCTTAACGCCCTTTTCAGTATTTGCCTTGAGACCCTGGCTTTCCGCTGCCGCCGCCAAGAGCTCGGGCGCCAGGGAGGATGTAAGCTTATCTGGAAGCTGGGTAACAAGCTTCTTAAGAGATGAGGGCAGTTTTTCGAAACCGCGATTGATGGCACCATCGCGATCTTCAACTAGGCTTGCGAGGTCACCGTATGCTGTCGGCACGCCGTTGGCTAGATCCTTGAATACTTGTGTGAAACGGGACAGGAGCTCGGAGGACTCGTTGGAGAGAGAGACGATCTTGTTGTTCTTTGCTTGGAGGTTCAGGCGGTCGAGAACGTTACCAAGGTCCAGCTCCTCACGTTCGGCTTCCGGTGGCGCGACGTTGTCTTCTGGCTTAAGACCATCCTGTGGTTTCTTGTGTCTCGTGAATAAAGCCGTTAGACGGCTTGGCTGTTTGTCGTGCTTCTCCTTCTCTTTTTCCTTCTTTTCCTTCTTCTTGTCCTTTTTACTCTTGGGCTCTTGTAAGGCCTTTACCGCCTCTATCTCACTCTCAGATGCGGACGAGAGGTCGATCTGAGGGGTGTTGATGCGTGGCGGCAAAGGCGGAGCTGGGCCATCGTCTTCCAGGATACTTTGCAGCCAGGCCTCATCGTCGCGGTCGAGGACTGGGCTCAAAGGAGAGGTATTGGAGCTGATGCTATGCTGCGTACTTCGCCGCCTGTGTTGATGACCTGATGCACGAGATGCATCGTTACTGGAAACCGGTACATGTCCGTAGGATGGGTCTACAGAAGATCCAGCTTCGGTCTTCTTCGCAGTCTCCTCAGCAGCAGCCGCCTTCTCCGCTCTGTTCTTCTTGATCTTTTTGTAGGTCAAGTATTCCAACATTTTGGGGTTTGTTATATGTATTCGGGGAGGTTATGGCTTGTTCGCAGATGCGGCAGATGGGGATTCAGCTATTTAACTATTCCAGTCTGGAACAAGAGGCCGCCCAGCTCAAGGAAAAACGAGGGATGGCGATTTAGGCGTTGGCGCGCGCTTGGAAACTCGCCTTTGTCTTTGTCTTTGTCTTGGGTGACGAACGAGCTACGCGAATCGAGAGCGCACCGCCACATCACATGTGATGTCATGACGGCAGCCCAGCCAGAGTCCAGGGTCAGAGCCTACCTATGTAAGCTCTCCCCACGTCAATATGTTTTAAGGCTACGTGATTTGACGATCGACAATCAACTGCCGTACCCTGATACGAATCCGAAAATTATTGGTCAAATGGCTTCCAAAACGTGGGTGGGTGGGGATCAGG
>JAAOAJ010000602.1:0-131042 GCA_013781345.1 Fusarium coicis | reverse complement strand
TATTTTAAAAGGCCTAAAAGGCAAGAAGTATTCCAGCTTTATTTAAAGACTATAATATATTAAGTTATTAATAATTATTTAATTAAATAGAAATGTTGTAAGGTAAGGGATTTTTAACCTACTTACGTATTAACTATAGTATATTTACTTAAAATATATAAAAGGTAATTATAATATTTTTATATTTTAATAAATAAAGTCTTATAAGAATTATATACCCCAGGGAATATAAGTAATATTTATATAGTACTTAAATTAAAAACGTTTACAATCTAATAAAGCTACTTTATTAATGTCTTGTTAACTATATAGAGACAGGACATAATAAAGAGGTATTGCTATATATTCGGTCAGTATAAGAAAGCCTGATGTTAAGTCTAGAGAGACATTGGCCGAGGAAATTCATGTTAATATAACAGCTCTGCAGGTCCAGAGAAGTCTCAAGCATTAGACATAGCTGCGCGTAAGGCATACTCACTGAAGTAGCCATAATGCGTTGTGTTCTTCGTTATAATGGACTAAGCAAAAGACACACGAGTCAAATGGATAAAGCAGGTTGGGACTCTGTATTGAGGGACTGTTGACTTTTATTTATATGGAAACTTGGAAGGAGGACAAAAAGTATCATAAGAGCCACACAACTGGCTTTTCGACCTAGAAACAAGCTGCCACTGAGGTTGATAGCCCATCCGACTCCTGCCATTCAACTGCCAGTGATTACTATAGAAGCTCTAGGCGAGACGTTAGCAACATCCACGCCCGGCACTGACAAGTCCTCAGATACCTCGAAAGACGTCTCAGTTGGAAGGACAAAGAACTGAAGCAGCCCTTAAAACAGAAAAGCCACTAATTTCAGAGACTATGAAAATAGTGGTCGAAATAGAAAAGCCACTCGCCGTAGAGGATGTGGAGGACAAGAATGTCAGTGACACGAACAAATTCAAGGAGCAATAGTAAAGGATCCCAGAGATAACGCGCTCCGGGAGTCTAACAGCCCTTTTGGCCATCTACTCTGCTATTCTGTGACTCTTGACGGCTGACTCGAAACTTCCAAGGTTGTTGAAAGCAATGAAGCTGTCCAGCAGAGCAAGGTTAAGGTGTCTTTCAAGGCACAAGTTGAAGTTGCTGTTTCCACCGTAAGTTTGTCATCTGACTATTCACTGTCGAGCTAGTCATATGTACTTACAGCCTCTTCAGGGCTTAAGGAACATAAAATAGTCGCAGGAGAGAAATATCCAAGATTAAAAGCGATCGTTGCGAATTCAGTTACTCCTTCAGACTAACATGGTATTTCTCAGATCAAACAAGCGGCTTCCGAGACTCCGTTGACGATTCGTACGGTCGACACAACCTGCCTCGTCCGTCTAACACGAATAGCGATAAGTTATGCTCCAAGGTGATTTCCCACGATTCGAAGGATATTATCGGATTATATGGCGGTACTAATGTCGATTGCATTGACAAAGGATCCTGTCATTGATGGCGTTTAGGGGGGTATGGAGTTTACTCGCTGGTGAGATCTATACTACTTCTCCGCAGAAAATGAACCTATCGATCGTTTTAACGGACAGGATTAATGTTACTCCTCTTATCTCTGCGTGCCGAACAACATCAAGTCCGCTCTGACTCGGCCAGTCGAATTGGTCTGGCCGCAGAACGGTACATGCACATGCAGCGGATGGGGCCGCGCGATTGGCGATACATGTACAACGTGCAGAAAAGGTGGTCAGCATCTGCCCATTTCGACATCCTGATGGCCTCAATCCGGTTTCACGGCAGTCTTTTACCGAACATGTTCACCTATTTCCAGCAGTTCTTTAAGAACCTGTCGTCTCTTTTTGTCTCTGGGGCAGTGGATTCCTCATTCTCCCATTCATCGAAAACTGGCATATAGCACTGCAAGCTTCTTAGATAACCCCAGACATCGGTAGACTTTATCCCTCACTGTAACCTGACTCAGTCATGCAAATGATCACGCTCGCATTTCGGTTGCAACCAACCCGCCCGTTTCCGGTTTTAGTGGCCAACGAAGAATATCACGCCACCAATGATGTCGTTGGAAAATGCGTCGCCCAACGTTGTACTTCTGCAGCGGAACGCAACACGGGCAATAAAGATACATTATTGACAGTGGTAGTGAACAGCCCAATAGCAGATGCATTCCCTTGGTAAGGCATTCTTCGTCCACGTCAGTCGTTTGCGACCTAACGAAAAAGAGGCAACCTAAGCAGAGCCTCATCAGGTTTTAACTTGTGGATTTTCGGCCCAGATCAAGATAAGCTCGCGGATCCTCAATTTATTACTCAATCTCCAACGATTCTTAATTATCATCACAAATCTACTCGATCTCTTTCTCATCCCGACTTAGCTGTGCCGTGATTGGTCTAGTCACCATGGTGTCGACACCCCCGCCATCAGATGACGCAGAGGGTCATCCCCCAGAGGAGAGTCCACATGACGAGGAGGAAGCTAAGAGCGCGTCACCGAGCAAGAAGGAAGCCAAGCAACCCAAAACATCAAATCGTGGACATAAACTTCGGCATAAACAGCCTGCGCATTATCGAACACATACCAACGACTTTTCTTCGCAAGCGCCAGGCGATCCGGTAATCAGGCAGGCGATGCTCTATGGCGTCGATCCCAACACATATTTTCCGCCGCAGCCGGGTGCATATCCACCAAACACGAACCCTTCCTATTATGCATCGCCAAACCTGCCGCCGCCTGCTGGTTATCCCAATCAATATACATATCCTGGAGGCGGAGGATATTTCTCTACCCCACGAGCAAGTGTTAGGGATCCCCAGTACTTTTCTCCACCTGGATACGATGTCCCGCCTTCAGGATACTCTGACCCAGGCTTCGCTCCCGACGACTCTTACGGGTTTGAAGAAGAAATCCCACCATACCCTGAGTATCCAACACGGGAGCCGAGAAGAGCCCCAGCACGACCGAGATCCTTGCGACAACCCAAGCCCCAGACCGAGCCAATCCTGAGTAGCCTTCGAAGGGATGCGGCACACCAGAGACCTCGACAAAGACGGCCGTCTGTCCCTACCAGAGAAAGAGTCTCGTCAGAGGATGGCATAACCATGCAAGACATCATGGCTGAGCTCAGAAACCTCCAACGTCAGGTCTACCAAGCCGAGATACAATCAGACCCAGGGAGGATCCAAGGCCGTCCACGAAGAAGCCCATCGGTGACGAGCCAGTATACTAGCGATGACACAAGATCCCTAAACATAGAGAGAGAAAGGTCTCGTCAGCTCACAAGCATCATCTACCGGTTGCTTGAAGACAGGCAAAGACCGGAGTACCAAGAACCGTTAGGGGTCTCGTCAAGGCAGACAATGATGGATCTTCTTCAGGGTAGGGTCAGGGAGCATGATGGAGAGATGGCACTGGTCAGCCAGCAGGACGCACAGGACATACGATCAAAGCTCGATACTATACTGGAGTATCTTCAGCTTGAGTGCGGATTTGAAGACGAGCCGGCTCCGCAGCGACTTCGCGAGGCTTACGAAAGCAGGCCACAGCCCTTGGTCCTGAGGGGTCAGCCATCTGTCGCCTCAGGGTCCTCAGTCCACACACCATCATCCCCAACTCTAAGTCGAGCAATACCCCGTCGTCGCCAGACTCTCCCATCCGTCGTCAGGCCGCAAGATGCGCAGTCATCAAATCAGGGACGTACCCGACAAGTCCCAACCACGCTAGGTGACGACGACGGGATGTACGAAGACTTCCGATGCCCTGCACGTACAAGAGTCAGCTCAACACAGAGTGTTGCGTCGCAGGACAGGAGAAGACTTCAAACATCCGTCGTCCAAAGGAGTGATGCTCGACCACCGGAGAGAAAGATTGTGGAAGGCGATCAACAGAAAGTTAGGCCAGGTCGGTTTGCGTATGTCCAGACGGAAGATGAACAGGATGAAGAACCTGCTCGTGCACCTGTGCCGCCATACCCTGTGCCTGATCCACCTGGACAGTCGAAGCGGAGGAGATCATCACAGTCGGTGCGATTTAGGTAGATTGAGAATGGTGTATAGTAGTTGGTTCGTTGGGAGGTTGATTGATAAGGCGGGCGGGGGAGGACATTGCGAGTATGGGGAAATTGAACTGTGACGATAAAAGCATCGAGTAATAATGTAAGACTGGGATTTCAACCCGTTTATTGACGATGAAAATAAGCCTTATCAGTTCTATTCGATCACGAAATATAATTATCTAGCTTTAATCCCTCGAGGCGCAAAGGCTCGTTAAGAATGAACAGCCTTGAATGAACCAATGATAAGGTTATGTAAACACTCCGACGTTTAGACAACACGATCGCAAAGTGTATTATTAATTCAACATCCCATATCGCAATTCGGCTCATGTCTGGCGTCACTCCAAGGCGCTGTCGAGACTCCTTTTGGTTAAGTGTTTTGTAACGCGTAACGTTATTGCCAAGCGAACGCGAACGGAATTTCCGGTCGTCAGCTTTCTTGGTTTCAGCCTCACAATCGAGACGGTAATTGGTCAAAGTTGACCCCATCAAGCAACGTTATGCTAGAGTACTTAAACAATGATTGAAGAACGGGTGCTTCTTGTTGTAATACCCTCAATTTACGCGCTTTCTTGAAAGAAGTTAACAATATGTCTTGCCCAAATAGAGCTATCTACATGCTTGCAAACGGCAAACATGAAATTCGCACTATCGAAGAGCAATATGTCCCGCAAAATGCGCAGTCGCTTGTAGAAGTGCAGTATTCGGCCATCAATCCCGCTGATACTCGCCATTCATACATGAACATGTCAGAATACGTCGCTGGCTACGAATACACCGGCATTGTTCGAGACGTTGGGCCCGAATCTCCATTTAAAGTTGGTCAAGAGATCTTTGGCCAATCGCTGCCGTATGATCATCGACCTAATTACCTCGGCGCACATCAGAGCTTCCTCTTAGCGGAGCCACTTATGGCTTTTGAGAGGCCTACGCATCTTGATCCCATCACCGCTGTTACATCTATCGTTGGCAGCGCGACTACCTTTGATGCTCTGTTCAATGTTGCTAGATATGGTTTCCCGCTCGCTGGCATCTCTGGCGATGATCCGAAGAATGAGCCAATTCTCATTTGGGGCGGTGCTGGTGCTGTAGGTCAGGCTGCTATCCAGATTGCCAAGGCAGCTGGCTTCAGTCCCATCATCACGACAGCTTCGCCTCAGAATCATGAAGCTCTGAAGAGACTTGGTGCTGATGAGGTGTTTGACTATCGAAGTGCTACAGTCGTGAAGGATATACGTACATATCTGGAAAGGTCTGGCAAGTCACTCAAGACCGTCTTCGACACAGTTTGCGCTGGTCTCGGTGTCTTCGAAGGTCTGACGCCCGAAGGAGAAAAGGCCTTGGAAGACAAATACGACCAGAGTTCACCAGGTCTTTCCCGCCAGTGCTGTGATCCCAACGTACCCTCAGAACAACTCCATCTGGTATCTACTCTTCTGGTGAAGAAGGACCCCACCTGGAAGTTTACTCTGAGTGTCAGGGTTGTTGAGCAAGTCGACTTTGCAGTTGATGCTCAAGATCGAAGTGACGAGGAGAGAAAGAGAGAGGAAAATAGGATCATCGAGTGGCAGAAGCGTATTGAACAGGGTATGCACTGGTTGGCTGAGAACCATGAACAGTATTGGGAGGCGCCGAGGTTTAGGATCCTGAAGGGAGTGGAGGAAGGGATTCAAGGTATTCGTGATGTTTGGAATGGGAAAGTGAGTCGCGAGAAACTTGTTATTGATCACAGAGTTTGAGAAGCCATGAGATGGCGAGAATGAAACATGGCAGAATAAGGACCAGTTGGAGCCTATAATATCCCAGGATATTTTGAGGAGCTTGGAATTCAGTTATAAGCACCACTCTTTTTTGACGTTTCAGTGATTGACATCTACCCCTAGTGATGTCTGGTACTGCTTTTCCGCACGTAGACCCTTACGAGAAGCCCATCACTGCACTGTTGGCCACCGAGATCAAGATTAGATGTTAGGTTTGACATCAGGAGAGACGGCTTCCAATTTTTTATACGTAGCTTGACATCCTGGCCTATCGACCGCTAAGTATCAAGTCAGGCCTCAAACATACTACAGACATAAAGTGGAAAGTAAATCTTCACCAGAAAAGACACTACACCATTTGGTTGACATAGTGATATTAAAAATTAAAGAAACCATGAACTATTGCTAATCCAAGTCCCGTCGCCTAAATGCTATACATAGATCCTGTAATCTTAACCGTTTCTCATCTACATGAAGAAAGCAAGGGCAGCTGGGAGGGCCAGCATGAAGCCAGTGCGAACCACGCTGGCACCACTGACGGGAACAGGAGTGGTAGGGACGAGAGTGCCGACGGGAGTCGAAGCAGCGGGAGGAGGAACAACTCCGGGCTGAGAGACAACGGGAGGAGGAGCGTAGCCAGCGGTGGTGCCAGGAGCCACAGGGACAATAGTGGTGGGAACAGGAGCTGGGTAGACGGGAACGTGGGTAGAGACAGTTCCGTTGCTGGGAGGGTAAGGGACGCCGTGAGCGGGAGGGGCGACGGGCTTGCCGCCGGTGGGCTTCTCAGGAGTAGGGTATCCGCCAGTGGGCTTTCCGGGGACAGGGACCTCAGCAGTGGGCTTCTCCTCACACTCTGTAGTAGGAGCAGCGTGGCTAGGGACCTCGTAAGCCTTGGTGCTAGGGGAAGCAGTGGTCACGACCTGGAAAGTAGACTGGCCCTTGGAAGGCTGAGCAGTCTTTCCCTCCTCAGGGCAGTAGGTGGTGGTGTCGACGATGGTGACGGTAGGAGCAGGAGGGGGAGTAGTAGGAGGGTGGAAGGTCTTGGTAGTTCGGGTCTTGCAAGGCACAATCGTGGTGAGAGTGTCGGTGATGGTGGTGACGGGAACGTGGACCTTGGTGGAGTGGGCGGTGGTGGTAGCAGGGACGGCACCTGTCTCAGTGGCGGGGCAGACGTAGGTGCTCTCGATGATGGTGGAGGTGACGACCTTCTGGGTGTAGCGGGCAGGGCAGTTGATGACGGAAGCAGCACAGCTGGTAATGGTGTAGACGTGGGTGGATGTGACGGTGCTGGTGACATCGCCGATGGCAGTGCCGTTGCCGTGAGGGACGATGGCAGCGGCGGAACCAGTGGTCTGGGGCTTGGCGAGAGCGGAAGAGGAGCCAGAGCCTGGGATGGGATAGGCGCCGGAGCCAGTACCGGTGGTCTCGGCACCAGCAGAAGCACCAGATCCGGATCCGGAACCGGGGATGGGGTAAGCACCGGAACCAGATCCAGTGGTCTCAGCGCCGGCAGAAGCAGCTGATCCCGAGCCAGATCCAGGAATGGGGTATGCACCTGATCCAGAACCAGTCGTTTCAGCACCAGCAGGGTAAGTCTCGGAGCCAGATGCACCAGAACCAGAACCGGGAATGGGGTAGGCACCAGAGCCGGAGCCAGTAGTCTCGGCACCAGCAGGGTAGGTCTCAGAAGAGTCAGCAGTGGCAGAGCCGGTAATGTCAACAGAGCCAGAGGCATCAGCAGAACCAGTGGCGTCAGGAAGAGCAGAGTCGGTAGTAGCGTCAGAGCCTCCAGCAGGGACGGTGGACAGAGAGACGACCTGAGTGTGAGTGGTAGAAGGGCCACCCTGCTTCTCAATGAAGGGACCAGGAGTACCACGGTTAGGCTGGCAAACCTTGGCCTGAGCAGCAGTAGCAAGAGTGACGGTTAGGGTAGGAGCAAGGCTAAGGTCGAGAATGTCTCCGATCTCCACGTTGAGCTCGACAGCGAGACCAAGAGTAAGAGCAATGAGCTCATCGACGGAGACGACGCAGTTGTCGGTGTTGACGAGAACGGCAGTGTACTCGAAAAGGCTGACCCAGACAGCAATCTTGGCACCAGCCTCGATATCGAGAACGGGAATGTCAAGCTCGGCAGAAAGATCGATCTCGGTTCGGAGACGGAGGCCAAGAATGAGGGAAACCTCAGCAGAGAGGTCGACCTCGGCACCAACGCCAATGGGGAGAGCCTTGGCAACAAGACCCTCGAGGGAGACATCAACAATCTCCTTGGTGAGAAGAGAAACCTCAACGAAAGCCTCCTCGCCGAAGGAAAGGTATGCACCAGCGGACAGGTCAATAGCAGCATCGACACCGACGACAAGATCAAGAGCGAGAGCAGCACCGGCCTCAGCCTCAAGAAGACCGGGGACCTCAAGCTGGAGAGCAGAAGAAGCGAAAAGTTCAATGGATTCGTGAACAGCAGCAGAAGCAGAAATGTCAAGCTCGAGGTAAGCCTTGATAGCACCAAGACCAATACGCACACGAGGCTCCGTAAGGAAATCCTTCACAAGCTCGAGAGTAGCCTCACCCTCGATCTGAGCATTGGGAAGGTTAAGACCAAGCTTGATGGCGGCGGCAGCGCCAGAAGCAGGAGCCGCGATACCGTCGAAGAGAACATGGTTCTCCCAGCTGTTGGCCAAGTTGCATGAAGAAGCAAGACCGTTCTTCTGGCTAGTGGCAGAAGTGGTGGGGGCGAGGTCAAGACCCTTGGAGGTGGTGTCAGCGGCGGCGGAAGCGCCCTTTCCTCCTCCAAGCGAGACATCGACGTCGAGACCGAGGCCGAGAAGGTGAGGCGAGGCAGTGGCAACAGCCACCAGACCCCCCAAAGCGGGAATCAAACGAGAAAAATGCATCTTTTAAGTAACAAAGGTTAAATGAGTGACTGGAGCGTTGAAACGCTTCCGAATAAATGAGTGAAAAGAGAGTGACTGGGTTAAAGAAAAGAGTGCAGAGAACTACAAACCACAAGAGCAGAAGAAGAGCATTTTAAACAAAAGAATATCGAACCATCTCCTTGACGATGTCACCTCGTGAAGCGGGAGTTGAAAAGCGGCCACAATTATGTATATTCGGCGATCGCTATTTAACACCCTTGCCGTGCGCTTTACTCCATTGGGGAATTCTCCTGTCAGACATGTGGAGTTTGGTGGCACGCGGGATGAATTAGTCTGGACCTCGGAGACTTTTTAATGGAGATGTTTCCACGTGTTGACGAATAGGAGAGTCATGTTTTGTTTCGGGGGTTTATGGTGATCACGACCGTTGAAACAGGAGATGGGTATAAGAGTGGCTTTTCCCATCCTGGTTGGGAATTTGATCTGTTATACGGAGTACTATGATCGTCGTATACTCACAGTTTCGACAGTATCGAGATTGGTTTCTGACGTCGGATGTAGGGAGTTACGACGACGTACGCTAGGAGCATTTACTTTTTCCCGTGGTCCAGTTGAGGTCTGAGCGTACATGCAAACCGCCGGTCAGCGAGATGAATATGAACTGAGACAAAATTGACAAGAGGGTCCAAGAGCCGATAAGCCACGGCACAACGGCAATGCAACTGATTTATCATCCGACCAAACTGCCAGTCTAGAATGAACTCGTCGCCCGCTGCGTAAACAGAGCCACTCATCACTTTGCTCGTGTCAGGGCGCAAACTTCGGTTACGACTCTGGTCTCACAGGGGGTTAGTGGACCGAGGTACCTGTAGATCCTACGCGCCAAGGATACAAGCTAGCATAGCGGATTGGAACATCATGTCTTGGATTTTGAATGCATGCCACGAGGCGAGATTTAAGTGTGTTGAGCGTGTTGATCATGACTCTTGACTTGCGGCGCAGGGTCGGACCCTGAAATGGTGCGAGTCGTGCAGGAAATGCCAATTTCCTTACTAAACTCTCGACAAGTTTTACTTTTTGGGGGAATCGTTTGGCCAATTGTTTAGAGTTGGCTGTTACGCAGAAGCTTTTGCCCTGCGCCTGATTGAACTGCCAGGGTTGTATTCACTGTGGCTGTGAAACTCTAGGAAATTGGACCGCGTTGATTACCCTAGAGAAAGACGGTCAACTCCCGACAGGAAGTTTGTCTATGGAATTAGTTCTGTTAATATTTATTCTTGTTGGAGATAATATTCGAGGGGGGCATTTTTAAATCAGGTAATATTATGGATTGTTTGCCCCTAAGCGTTTTCGACGAGTAAGGTCAGAAATTTGCGAATCGCTGAAGATTAATGCTACGCATCACCACGGATAACAGGTCAATTTAATCCATGATTTGTCCGCCCAACCTCGAAATTTCCGCTGCCCTGTGACTTTGATTGGGGTTTTAGATCATTTTGTTGATCGATTATTAGTTCTGGACTTGCTTATACCATGCGCATGTCTACAAAATCGGAATGGTGCTGCCGAGACATAGACGCTCTGTTCACGAGCCTATTATCCGTATATCCGAGAGGTTTGGTATCTTATTAATAATATCATCTAAAAATATCCCCCATCTATTGACCCGATCAGATTACAAGTCCTCATTTCTATCATCCTCCTCCTCCTTCTTCGATCCCCCATCAAGACCCTCAAACAGATCAACGCCCCAATCCTTCCCAGGATTCAAAAACCTATATTTCTTATCTTTCTTCGCCACCTCCTTCAACTCCCCCTCCGTGAATGTAATATCCTGCGATCCAAAGTTTTCATCAATGTACTTCTTATGCGTGCTCTTGGGAATCACTACAGTGCCCCTCTGCTGTCCCCAGGCCAACACGGTCTGCGCCACCGTCGCGTTTTTACTAGCGGCGAGTTTCGTCCAGAATTCATCGTGGAGGATGCTCGGGATGTCGGGGTTGTAAGTTGGGTTTGTATTGGCGAGTGGTGAGTATGCGATGACCTTGATATCTTCGCTGGCGTGAAAATCGATGAAAGACTGTTGTTGTAGATAGGGATGTGTCTCGAATTCGTGGGCGTAAGGGCGGATGGTGGCGATTTTGAGAATGGTCTTGATATCCTTCGGCGCAAAGTTGGAAATGCCAATGTTGCGCGTCAATCCATCGCGGACGAGCTCCTCCATAGCCTTCCAGGTATCCACGATAGACGTGTCATTGTCGAGATCCTTGGTATCGGGAACCCAAGCGATGGGCCAGTGAATGAGGTACAGATCCAGGTACTCGACGCCCAGATTGGCGATAGACTTTTCGATGGCTTTGCGCACGAGAGCAGGTCGATGATCCGTGTTCCAAAGCTTACTCGTCACCCAAATCTTATCGCGCGACACGCCCGAAGCCCTGATGCCCTGCCCAACCTCCTCCTCATTTTGGTAGATAGCAGCAGCGTCGAGGTGGCGATAGCCCGCCTTCAAAGCATATTCCACCGCATGTGCAACCTGTACTCCCATTAGCACCTACTGCACTCTCGCGGAACTCGTATCCGAACTCACATCTCCCTTCTTAGCCAACCAAGTCCCCAGTCCAAAGGCCGGAATCGGGTGGGTTTCGTTCCCCGTCTGCACAGCGGGGGGTCCGCCACTCAGTGACGTGGCCACTGAGAGGATGGTGTAGGTAACGACGCTCACGAGCGTGAGGAACGAAAATGCCCTCACGAAGCTCATTTTGTTTCTTGTGAGAATGAGCGATGAGGGTTGGTGAAAAGGTGATGACTCGCAGTGAGGAGAGTTATCAGTAACTTTTTTTTTTACCGCAGGCCGAGCTTCCGGTTGGTTAGTGGAGTGAGCACGGAACTGCAGGGGTTCAATGATGTCATTACATAAGCGGAGATGACGATGACAATGGGGCTGGGGGCACAAGGTTTGGCGATGGCATCATGTGACTCATTCAGACGTTATCGTGATAAGTCATCATTGAAGCATTTCCATACTCCTTTAAGCTCGGTTTGGTGTTGAGGGTGGTGTTGTCATCACTCGAGAGCCTGCCTTGCCTCTATGCATCACTGCCATCTTGGTGGGTCATGATTGTTTTGACAGTGTGATGAAGTAAAAGAAATGGGTATTCTATTGTTATGTGATATTTCATGGTTACACTCTATAATTGCCGTTAAAAATGCATCTCAGCTTCGATAGCTCATTCAGTAATGTGCCCGCACAGCAAACGACAACTCGCACATAAGCCTCTCGCTCAAAACAACACCTTTGCTTCACATTCAAAGCCACTCAAGAGGCCAGTCTCGAGTGCATCTCAGCCACCATCTTCGGCCCGAGATCTAAGACATAAGGTCCAAGCCATTTAGTGACCAGCAGAGCCAGAGTTGGAGTTATCAGCACAAGACCACGGGCTCGATCCCCCATTAGCCTTCATCGAGTTGTTAATACCAACAATCGACCCGTAGGTACCGGCTACCATCATAAAGGTTCCAGCCACGATGACAAAGACGCTCCAGCAGACCATAAGACACCACTTGAGTGACTTTTCGGTCTTGCCTTTGTGCCAGTTGTCATAAAGCCAGAAGCAGCCATAGGGCTGGAAGCACATCAATGTGCCGAGAAGAGCTCCGATGAGAGACACCAAGCCGCCGAAAACAGGGATCGCGCTGGCGATGATATACGCGATGATGGTTACGCTTCCTGTACATGCTAACCAAGTACCCCAATGCACAATACCATTGGAGTTGAGGTGCTTTGTACCGCGCAGTAAGCGGATGAACATGTACTTGGCAGGAATCTTGACAAGTTAGTACAAGTCACTGAGAAGACAGAGAGACACTCACGTGAGTCATAAGCATGGCAGTCACGATAAGACCAGGTAGGGCAAAGCCGTAGCAGACTTTCTTCATGAGAACGCCAGCTGAACCGAGAGCAGGGGATGTAACATAAGAACCGCAGTAGTAGTAAACCACGATTCCGATGGTGGCGTACGTGATTGTCACGATGGATTGGCAGGTCAACAGCGAGCGGGTGTAGTGCTTCTGTTCGCGCATCTCAGCAGCAATCTGGAAGAACGCAGGGGTACCCGAGAACGCAAAGATATGCGACGACACAGCCGAGATACCGTCGACGAAGTTAGGATGGTTAAAAAGCTTCCAGTCAGACTCCCAGTGTCCTCCCTGCGGCGCAGCAGCAGGCCTATCCTGCACTCCCACAGCGACAGTGACACAAAAGACTAATATCTCGTGTTAAGACTTGATCTCGTGAGATAGAAGGGGGGCTTGAACTTACTGGCCGTCATGATGCAGACGAGTCCGATCCACGCTAACCAGCCAATCTTGCCGAGCGTGCGGATGCTAGCAAAGAAGAAGCCTAGAATAGCTGCCACGGCAACGAAGATAGCTGTGCAGGCAGCGTGTGTAGAGACCGAGTTAAGACCGATTGAGATACTGAGCATCGCTGAGCCAGCAACGAAGATCCAGTCTGCGAGTCATCAGCACTCCAGCCTCCTATGAACAGCGAGGACTGATGCTTACATAGCAAAAAGACAGTCGCGAGGACTTCACGACCAATCCGCCCAAACATCACCTGTCCCGCGTCGTCGATACCGTAAACTTGTGGATGTCGTCGCTTGAACACGCCGATCATGTAGTCTGACCATGTTGTGATGGCTGCCACGACGACGAGACATATGATTCCTGGGATGAGGCCTAGAGCGTCAAAGGTCTGGGGAATCGATAAGACTCCAAGGCCGATTTGCGTTTTTGTCATAAGTGCCACGGTGGCGATCCATCCCACCTGAATACTAATTAGTGATTGTGAAGGAAACGGACCGGGGTTCGTACGTTGCGGTAGTTAGGTCCATCCTCTGAGACTTCACCAAAGACAGCGTCAATAGTCGTTCCCTCCTGCGTACTTCTCGACGGCGACCGCTGAAGATCATCAACGCCCTCAATATCACAAGGGAGTTCCTCCTTCTTCGCCATGATGAGAAATCTTTTGAATAAAACGTTTCTTCAAAACGGTATCTTGGGTAAGTGAACGTATGGAGAAAGGGACAAGAGTCTGGAACGGGATGCGGAATCTGGGGAGATGGAGCCGGGAGCGTCATGTCCTTATAAATCCGACCGGTCCCTGGTGGAGTTTTGAACGGGGCCTGGGGTCGAGATAGGTCGTCTTCGGTGAGACTTTTTAACCAATTGGGTTTTGCGTGATATAATCTTTTTGTTTGGAATAGATTACTGTATCTCATGTCTCACTTCCAAGATGATAACACTGGAGGTGCGTTATGGCTATTTGCATTGTTCCTTGGAGGGTCTTCTATCAACACCATGTGAACAGATAAAAAAACGCCGACAACTGATAAAGCCTAAACTCTATTCCCAAACTCTCTGTCAAGATAACTTATCTACTCTGAGATATTTGCAAGTCTAGCCGAAGCCACTGTCATTGATCCGTAATCATCCCTCCGTTCATTACTCGCCAACCCGTCCAATACGCAAAGATCACCCACGGCGTTTCGGAGGAAAAAAAACGCTCACAAAAGTGCATATCCACTTTATACCCCCTTGGTTTATGTCGATCAGCCTGGGTTCGGTATCACGGCGTTGAGAGCCGATCACGCTAGCGCCGGGCTCCGACGCCGTGACCGTCATCTGATAAGAAGCATCGCTGCCACCGAGAAGAAAAGAACGAGGCATATTTGCCACGTTTATGAAGTCGCAGCGTGAGGCATTTGTGATTTTGTGCCTGACAATCCCGAGTTTGTTCCTCGGGGGTTATGGCTGCAAGAATGCTTCTGGAAAGCTCGGCTGCATGCTTCGAGAATTCCTGTGGATCTTGGCGGGGAATTGGGGGGTTGGAATATGTCGAGTTTGTAAATTTGTAACTGTGTTTGGAAGGGCTCGGGGGTCGATGCCGGGGCCCGTAACGGACTTTAGTTGTGAGAACCGAGTTATAAATTACATAAGGGTATGATGCAGTGAGCAGCTGTACATGGTCTGGGGACGTTGTGCTGCTAGGTTCCCCTTTCAGAACTGCTGTGTTGGTGAAATGTCATACGTTGAGTGTTTATTTACAGAGAGTCATGCAAGTAATGATATGATGGACTTCGTGGCAGCAATGCAACGCTGTGCGGAATCATCCTGATGTGAAACACCATCAGCCCTGGATCGTAATACGAGATGTCTAGCATTTCAGCGGCCATGGTTTCGCTCTGGGGTAACAGGCTTATCTCTCGATGATCATGTCGTCATCAGCAGCATAAGCTTTCGGCATTCCCGACACCCGCTGATCGACTATCTTATTCCCGTTCATGGAGGGTAGCACTTTGCATAAACTTTCTGTCAGCATGAACTCAAATAATTCGCTGCCAGCAGAAAAACGGCAAGAATAACCTCAGTGGGTATGAATGTCTCACGGCGAATAGGGAGTATATCATGGACCCCGGGCCCGCCGACTCATGATAAGAGCACGTTCCTCAGAGTTGCCCAAGTTCCTTCGGCTCGGGATACGCTTTGGAAAGTGAGGCGAGCACCGTATGGGGTAAGAGTTTTGCCGCTCAGAACGCTGAGCCCGATCTGAATCGTTGGTTCGGAACGGAACGGAAACGGACGAGTGCGTCGATATGGTTATGGGGATACCAGGGGCGTCGGCTTTGCCAATCGGATAAGTATCCGTCAGATTCCTCCACTCAACGTTTCAGACAGTGAACATGCATGCTGTTCTGAGAAGTGACCAGCTCACTCAGGTTCGATTTGACATAATTATGGCGATGCTGATAGAAGATAACGTTTTCGTTCCGTTGACGCGCGGGTTTAGTTCCCGAAGAGTGGCGATGGAGCTTCACGGTGTAGAAGCCGATATCAAGGAATAACTTCGCAGAATGCTGTTTTTGGAACTATCTACAAAATGCCGAATCATGTCCGGTTCACAGCAACAGGCCACTGCTCCCCAATCGTTTCATAGTTATCATAAACATGTCAACGTATGCCTTTGGCCTATTCGACTTTCATACCACTATGGCATGAGTAAACTCACACAGTTACATACTGGAGCTGGACATGATTTAATAGGGGCTAAGCTCAGGGCATTGACCGCCCAATGGGATACGCCCTCGATCGGCTGCTAGACTTGACTTACACCGAGCAGATGAAAACATGCATTCGTCGCGAATGCGCCATGGACTGAGTATTTATTCTTGTCGATAAGCTATCCGCTTTCCTAGCTTGTGACAAGAGGGTGCTCTTGGGAGTGTGATATCAAACTTGGGGGTAATTTAGTATGAGCTAAATGAAGTGTATATCAACCATCTTATAGGAGGGTTCTTGATCCGTTGTAGCATCAAACTTAGGAAAGCCTGCTTCTATTATAGTGATGCTATGCACATCACGGACCTCACGCTTAGTTACTGTCGTCGTGACAAAGCTGTAAAGCCGATGCCTTTATCAACGTTTGCATCGGGAGGCGGGTTCTCTTTCAGGCACCTTGCATACCACTTGTGGTGAGACTGAGGTAAAACCCAATGCCTTCAAGTGGCCCAGGTTCAGCATATATTGTAGTCGGTTGAAGTTATATAGCTTTATCATATCAATTCGAACGATTTAGCAACACAGCAGTCATGGCCGTTCAGCCTCTGCGTTACATACGCTGCCTGCACACCAATATCGGCCATCCTGTTAAGTGCATGAAGAAGACCAAAAGCTAAGCTATCAAAACCAGTGAGCTTAATACCGCACGAGGAAGCTCTATTGACTCTCCCGATAGCTTCAGGCTACTTTCTCTTGTGAACTTGTAAACCTACTGATGCATCAAGACAGGACCATGAGCGTGTACTGATGCAAGGGTTCCGTTGCTGAATGTCAAGAAATATTAAACTGGCAAGATCTTGTATTCCGGCTGAGCAAAATTAAGTGGACGTAAGTGCACTCTATTCTCAATAAAGCGGCACGTATCAAATACACCAACTCTATAAAACCTCCAAGGCAGTGATCGAAGTGGGGTTAAACCCACTAGGACTTCCAGTGCCAATATACCAGAAATCCGTCGTTCCCATACCCGTCGACCGTCGCTCCGTGAAGAACCGATTATAGACATCATTCTGTGCAGTGGAACAGGACAGTCCAACATCCTCAACAGTCTGACAAGTAGTCTGAGGCGCAGTACACGAGAAAACCCCACCAGCAACCTCACACTTCAAATAGTCGTACCCCTTATTAGTGCCTGTGTGACTAGGATTACAGTACGCGATTGTAGGTGGACTCGAAGTGTCAGGCGAAGATCCGTAGTAAGCGCACACGTATGTTCCTCCGTTGGCGTCCTGCAGACGGCCGGTCGAGGGCTCGATGTTAAATGTTCGGATCCCGCCGGTTTGGGGGAGGGCGGGGTTGAAGACCAGAACGGATGTCATTTCGATGTTTCCTTGAGGCTGGGCGTTGTTGAGATTTCCGCCGTTGGCGAGGAGGGAGTATGTTGGGTTGGCGGCTGGTGCGGTGCCGGTTGTCTCAGCCTTTGTGGTGGTAGCGGCAGTTGTTTCGGCTTCTGATGTGATTGTTGTTGTACCCGGAGCAGTCGTAGCGGTAACTGAAGTCTCCAAGGTCGTTGTCACAGACAGTTCGGTAGTGGTTGGTAGCTCTGATGTCTCGGAAGCTATAATGGTCATTGTATCTCCCAAATCTGTTGTTACTGACGATTCGGTGACTTTAGTCACGTCTGACGTCGCTACAGAAGCTAACCGTTCCAATTAGTAACCTCCACTTCCCCATGAAGATTGTACTTACTTGTGCCGGAGGGCTTGCACGGGCTAGCAATAGCGGCGTCGACGATAAGGCCGACAGCCATAAGAAGGAACCTGCAATGCATCGTAGCGTCCAAACGATTGACGAAGGTGAGATGTGAGGCGCACGACGAGAAGGCAAAACGAAAGACTAAAGATAATGGGAGAAATCAGCCATTGATGGTAGTTAAGAAGAATTAGACTCTCTCAATTCTGCTTTCCTCATCTCACAGAATCGATAGTCTTGCTCTAGCTCGTGGACTAGACCTGCCAAAGAGTGTTTCGACAAACCAGGCGCTGGGTTAATTGTTAAGGATGAGGCGCTACTGCAGGGGTGACAGTTTTGCTAAACCGAATCAGGAGTCAGGCTAAAATTAGCATTATTCGCGGCAGATACAGGGTAGTCAAAGTCAGCTGAGTCTGGGAAATATACTTGTATCATCTTATCCCAAGAGCTTGATGTAGTTATAGAATCTACGGAAGTTTTGGGGTAGCAGAAGGGTGAGAGTCTAGTTGGCCTTTTGAACGCTTAGATTGGGAATCATTTCACTGACTACAACGAATTAATGCTACTAAGCTGTACAGCTGATGTTGGTTCTATGTGTATTGGGGAATAAGCTAGCCTGTCCTAGCCGGATATACGAAGCCCGTTACACCTGGCATAGATTTCGCCTAACTGAATATACAGTAAACACAAACAGCATTAATTCTGCTGAGATTCCTTAAACCCGGCTGAGCCGGCGCTGCCATGTTGTTTGCCACGTCGATGCTGGCATCAGATGCTTGGAGCAGAAGACTAAACTAAAGAAGGTATAGACTGTTTCCGACTCTTTGACCTTTTAACCGGAAATAGCTCAACGATAGGTAAATTCAATTGGCTGGCTCGTCTGGGCAGCTCCACCTGAACCTCCAAGTCTACAGCTGAGATATGAAATCGAGTTCACGGGCGGCCTTTCTACACGAGTACATCAACAAACACAACATATCAATGACAAAGGTAAAGCCGGGGCAGAGAGTACGAGCCAGGGCGCAGAGAAGTCGGTCTGGCTGCCTGACCTGCAGGTGAGTCCGCCCTGTTGAAGACTGTGCCGGGTATTAATGGACACCGTAGGAGTGAGTCACCAGAAGTAGGGGTCAGCACAGATTGCTTACATGATCTACCTAGTCCGTCGTGTCAAATGTGATGAGGCACGGCCCTCATGTGTAAAGTGTAAGGGCGCTGCTGAGCGCCGAGCAACGGCGAAGCTAATGATCTACAGGCACGTCAACCGGTCGCACCTGTGACGGCTACGAAGAAGCAGCAGAACAGCAAGCACCGATCCAGACTGTTATCGCCGGATACGGTAACTCTCAGGAAGCGCGCTCTATCCAATTCTTCATCGAGCGCACTCTGTCTCAACTAACATCCTTCTTCCCCGATGAGTTCTGGGGGATCAGCGTATTGCAGGTTGCTCAGTACGAGCCCAGCATATCCCATGCATTGGTTTCATTCTCGGCATATCATGAGGCTTTTACAAATGGCATACCTGGGTATAAGATTCCATTTGCACTAAAGCATTACAATCTGTCCATCAAGGAGCTACATGCTTCTCACAGCTCGTTGTCACATGTCCACTTGGTGTCTTGTTTAGTATTCATTTGCATTGAGGCAAGTATGGCCATTGCTCTTATTGGTGAGCCATGCAACTAACCGTAAATAGATCTTGCAAGGACATACCGAAACTGCAATTCGATTATTCAAGCATGGCCATCACATGATGAGCCAGTTCCGTCAAGCTACAGGCCTAAATGGCATCCTTCATCATGTGCAAACCCTGTTTAACCGGCTTGCGCTGCAGGTGGCTATAGTAAGCAAATTCGCACTTATGAGTTCCATAATTCTAACTCTTCTTCCCCAGCTTGTAGGCGATGTAATGCCTCAACTTTCCCTAAAGTGTTCTTCAGGCTCGCAGTTGATGGTTAACACCAACTACATATTTAGTTCTCTATTGGAAGCCAGGGAAGCTCTTTATGCTATTCTGGCGTTACGATTAACGGAAGCGAGGGAAAACTCTGTACTAGTCACTGCATTTTCTCAGTGGTCCCAAGCATTCGACAAATTCATCATTTCCCGTGGTGCACTACCGTTCTCTCCCAACGAGCAGAGATCACTTGCACTCATAGACTTACACCGTCGGTACTTCAACATGGTCCTGCCTTGGGAGAGTGTGCACAACCACAAAGACGTACTCAGCCTTGACAACCGCACAAGTGACTTCGAGGAGCTAGTGGACTGTGCCAGCCGTGTTCTGGGTCTTGAAGCAACAGACACCGTGTCACAAGCAGCCCCTCTGTTCCACCTTGAAATTGGAGTGGTACCTGTTTTGTTTGTGATAGTCGCATGGTGTCGCGATCCGGGAATTCGTCGGAGGGCAATCTCATTGTTAATGTCCAGGCAGGCCCAAGAGGGTGTTTGGAGCAGTCATTTGACTGGAAGAGTTGCACGGAGGATTATGGAAGCAGAGGAGGAAAAGTTAGAGGTGCGCAGCTGTAAAGACGTCCCTGGCCCGAGGAGGGTAAGAAGCGTATATGTATCGCTGGGCCCTGGGGAGAGACAGGCAATGATACGATATGAACAACAGGATAGGGAGTGGGAGGAAGCTATTGGATGGTAGATAACATTTAGGGATGGGTACTCAGTCCATGCCAATGGACACCTGGATCAATCCTTAACGTGCTGCTATTTGAATCAACCTCAGAGAAAAAAGCTAAGATACCTCGCCTAACTGCATCTCGGCATGTCTTTTGTTTCTCTGCCAAAACTTAGGCATGCTGGTCTGCTTGCTCCCCATAACGCGAGCCGGGTGAACAACATTGAAGGCTACTAAGGCAATCAGCATGGGTAGAGAGTCTAGCGCGTACTGATAAGCCTCGTGTCGCGGGATCGTACTGTCAAGGCCTTCGGAGTATTCTATAAGACGGAAAATAATTCGCACCTAGATCTCGTTAGATATCTACCTTCACCAGTCGGCTCAGTCTACTTACAACGATAAGAGCTAGTGCAATAAACATAGCGTAGAACAGCATCATAACAGATTTCTTCTGCGCTCCAGAATCTACACCCGAGTTCGAGCTGCGAAGCTGGCGGAAAAGATGGATCCCGAAAACAGCGAAAACGAGAATGAAGAACAGCTGG
This sequence comes from Fusarium coicis, assembly GCA_013781345.1. Classification (NCBI taxonomy): domain Eukaryota; kingdom Fungi; phylum Ascomycota; class Sordariomycetes; order Hypocreales; family Nectriaceae; genus Fusarium; species Fusarium coicis. The sequence goes on along the minus strand of JAAOAJ010000602.1, from coordinate 110,385 downwards.
ATTCCGACTCCACCCATGTAAATGTGCAGGGCATCGAGCTTCTCGTCAAGCGTTTTGTTCTTTCCAGTAGCAGCCTGCGCAGCGCCATAAACCTGGACAATAAAAGCGACGATATCCAATATCACAAAAATAAAACCAAACTGCCAAGCCTTAACACCATACAATCTACCATTAGGCGTATAGCACCAAACCATACGCCCAAACACCATGTAGGCGAATGCATTGGTCCACAGCGGCGCGACGAGGATGACGACGAACCATGTGGCATAGTAGTCAAAGCTAGCCGGATTGTAGATACTAACGGTACGGAAGATGTAGGTGAAGACTTGCCAGAAGGCCGACATGATAATGACCCAGCAGTATGAAGATCGGTAGCGGATGGCTTGGATGAGATGAGCGATGTTTGTGATGGTGAAGAGCGCGAGGAATAGGATGGAGGCAGCTGCGGAGGGACAGAGGTTCCATTGTGTGTTTGGGACTTGAAGGGCGTGGCATGTCGACATGGTTGCTGAAGATGGCTGGTAACACCGGCCGATGAGGATAAAGAAGAGACCCCTGGCTTAGTGGCGAAGATGTGGAATTACATGGAAAGCTGAGACGTCCCTGTGTCTATACTTATACCCTAGCGCAGGCATTTTAAGGTGTTCCCACTTAAGCTTCAGCTGGTTTAGCGTGTCATAGATTGGTTGACATGATTGGTTGGCTCGTCTGGGCACCCTACTAATTACAGCCCCAGCGCTTTTATTACGTATGTCCTTGTTTTAATACAGATTATTTATCAGTAAGATAAATTAGTATAAGAACTTGGTAAAATAAAACAGAGGTATGGATTCTTTTCTTCCTTAGTCTAGTATAATTAAGGGTTACCTTCAAGAAGTAGTTAAGTTACTATACTTGACTATCTTATCCTCAGGGGCCAAGTTAAAAGGCTCGACTGTTCCATTTTAGCCAGCTAACTAGGGATCAATAACGCAAACAAGCTTGTAAAGAGGCTTAACTAAACCTTCATTTCTGTGCAAATACCAATATTTAATTCGTTCTCAATTAGAGCCCTTAGATTAGTCAGTTATAGTGACAATTGGTGGAAATTGTCTCAAGCCTCCATCAGTATACATCAGAAGCACCCAAACCCCAATAACGACCAGCTCAATCAAGTTCTGCTCTTGTTCAACTTTCGTCACACATTTACCTGCCTCCTTGTGGGCTTACCATTCTTGCGACATGATCGCCCCTAAATTCAATGCGGTAATTGGGCTTCTTGCCGCTTCGGTCCAAGCCGGACCATGCAAGCCCTCATCAATTGTCACAACCACGACGGAGACTATAGCGACTGGCGCAGCTTCTACAACTGGGACGGCTTCGTCTGTAAACACCGCCTCCACCACCGAGACTGCAATGACTGACGCAGCTTGAACCACTGGTACAGCTACAATTCCAGATATTTCCACCACCACCGAGACGGCTTTGAACCCCAGCTCAACTGCGTATACTTGCGCCAACAATAAAAAGACCCCTTTTCCAGCTGATGTCCTTTGCGACACTAAGGGTATCGGCGCCGACCCCAACATGCGCTATCTCACCCAGGTGGCTGGCGATGCCACGATCGCGCACTGCCGTGATGTCTGTAGGGGTCTGGGTGGCTGTATTGCTTTTGCTATACAGCAGAACGTCTTCTGTGATCTTTGGAGAGGTAGGATCCAGGGGACTCATGGCTCCAATACCGATTGGACTTGGTACTCGTTGGACTTTTTCTGCGATCTGCCCGAGCTGCCTACAACTTCGGCAGAAGCCACTGCTACCACGGCGACGACGGGTACTACAGCTCTCACTACTGATACTGCTACCACCGAGCTTGAGGCATCTTCCACAGTACTCACAACATCTTCCGCCGAACTTGCTTCAACCACCGAAACGACCACTGCAGTTGCCGCGACTACGACCGCCGTGTTCGGCTGCCCTGGCGGATTCCCGGCCGACCACTCCTACGGCGTTTTCCAACAATACACCGGAGAAGGACAAAACTACGCCAAATATTAGAGTGGAGCATATTCGAAGAGTGTATGCAGTTCTGTATTGAGGATGATATCTGCACTCTCATTAATCACTCGTCTTACTTTTGCGAGCTATGGAATGAGACTTCATCACCAATGGGCTTTCTGCGACTTGGAGCTGGTATGAGTTGGGCTATTTCTGTGTGGAGAGGGCACCTGTGGATTAAGAAAGGATATAGGGTTCGCGGGCTGAGTTGTGTAAGTTGTGGCGCCATATTGTCTTCGCAGTTGTCCGCTATCATGATGTCAAACTTTGTCGTTATAGTTTTGGATGTGACTCTCCTGAAAATTGTGCAAATAAGATCATACACTGCCTAAAGCTTGACAAGAATTAGGCTTTGTTCCCTTGAATCCGCACACTCATTGGAAGCTCCCGCTCCACTTTTACTCACAAAAAGCTTCACAAAGCAGATAAAGCTTCAGTCGATCTAGTAATAAAAACCAGCAAGCCACCGTTAAAATTTCCCTATCCTCCAAGTCCTGCAAAATACAAAATTTTCAGCATGACTTTCCCATCCATCACCCCGATGAGACCCATTTCCTATGAGTGGTCGTCGCTTCCTGTAGAGCTTCGACTACAGATCTTCGGGTATGTGGCCGAAAAGCAGAAGTATCGTGCTACAGCCTTTAATCGTTATGCCTGCGTCTCTTCTGAATGGCAGAATTACTTCGAAAGGTTCACTTTCCGGCGTCTTCTGATCGACAACTCCCAGCTGGACCGGTTCTCCAAGATAAGTGAGGGCGACAAGGCCGTGAGACTGTCGTATATACGCTATCTATGTCTGAGAGTCAAGCTCCAGGACTATGATTATCCGGAATGCGATAGGCCAGAGTCTCATGACACCATGAATTGGTGAGATTAATGCATCTTCTCATCTCGCTTGTCTCTAACAGTGTTTTGTAGGAATAACCAGAGATTTACCGATTCGCTCATTGAATTGTTCAATGTGCTCCGCCGTTGGGAGCCTTCAAATAATCGGGACACCGGATTGATACTCGAGATCACTGCTTACTCACCAGGCGACAATAAGCGTTTTGAAGTAGCATCAATGGAATATGCTCTGCATGAAAAGTTCCAATTAGAAGAGGATGTCACAAGTCCATTTAGCGTCCGGGGTTTCAGGTTTGCCAAAAAGGCTAGAGATCGGCTTGAACCTGGAAAGAACTGGCATAGGCAGACGAATGTGCAAAGCTGGCGGAGACTACAAGGCACGCCGCTTGAACTGAGCACAAAGGAAAACTTGAAAGAAGTCCCGATCGTCCACACCCTTTGGATACGCCATCAATTTACAAGAGGGATAAGGCGTTCAAGCTTGATACGGATATTGGATATGGCTTTGACGAACGTCGCCTCTTTCCGGCTCGAAGCTGTACCAGGTCGATCTAATAGAACTGGTTATTTCCAGGACTGGAACAACCTGATTCTTCAGCTTCCAAGTCATATTCGTCGATTTTCTTTCAACGTCTTTCCAAGATCACCAATTTCGTCGGAGGATCTACTCAGAAACGTAGCGCCTGGACTACCGGAATCTTTAGCAGAGAAGGCTCACCAACTAGTTTCTCTCTGTCCACCTGCTGGTACAAAGTCACTGCAATTTATCCAACGTCTTCGGGAGTCGCAGCAATTGGAACACGGTTCAAGACTGGCGCAGTTATGTCTTGAAGTTTCAGATGAAACTTTGGGAAAGTGGGGGGATGCTTCCTTGTTCCAGGGTCTGATAGATCATCTCTTGAGAGAATCTGCAGTCACAGCTCGGCACTTGCCAAAACTCCAGATTCTGGAAATATGGTTTCACAAGGATGTAAATGGGTTTCTTTTCAGGTATGAGCTCGAGAGAGACCAAGTTACCATCACATGGAGAGTAACTGAAGACTGGATCAACTTGGCAGATGGAACTTTAGAGCAGTGGAGAAGAGTAGCTCAAAAGTATAACGTGGCCTTCATAGTAAAGGAGCAGCCGTTTCTGGCAGAGCGACTGGATTTGGACATCACAATTCTCTATATAACTATTGACAGGAGGACCGTCTATCGGTCCCTGAAGCTGCGCGATCTGGCGATTGATCCAGTCACTTTGGTCTGCGTTTGAGACAAGACAAGCTGGGCAGAGCAGATGGAAGGACGAAAGGCTGAAGTTGAGGACCACCGGTAAATGCTTGTATTATCTTAGGCAGGACTAAATTGGTAAATCTGACTGAGAATCAGTATTGCTCTGCATTTTCAGCCACTTACACAAGCGTGGACAGGCATAAGACCGCAAAAACTGGTTATCCCGCGCATGCATGTCTATTATTGGCATCGATATCTTACTGGACATCATTTTTAGTCAGCGTGATTCAGCCCAACACATCAGACCTGCACAGCCTGATCAGGCTTTGTAATTTTCATCTTCTTTACCCCTCACTTCAGAGCGTCAGATCATTTCTCTAAAGAACACATCATCATGCTTACGGGCTTTGAAGCACTCGGCGCGGCAAGCGCAGTTCTGCAAGTCATTTCGTTCGCAACCGACGTCGTTGTAGCATGCAAAGACGCATACGATGGAGCGACAACTTCCCAAGATGATCTTCAGCGCTACGCGGGGCAAATGTCCGAAGCCGTCGATCGAGTACACACTCGCTGCGAGCAGATGCGTAATGCGAACTCCAAGTTTGCTAGCCCAAAGCTGCAAAATATTGCTAAGGAATGCAAAGAGGCCACCGATAAGCTGAAAGACGAGATTAAGTGCGTGACTAGCTTGCAGGCCAAGGGAAATCTCGCCAAGGCTATTCGCAAGGCTACTATAGCTGCATGGCGTCGGAAAAAGCTACGGGCTCTTGAGGAATCGCTTTCAATGTATCAACAGGTGATGAAAATTGAGCTGATGTCTCATTTATGGTAAGGTCTCAATCTAGATTACCTGGAGTATCTACTAAGACAAGCATTACTCCAGCTCACAGAGCGATGCGATATACTTACAGCAAGACGCATCGTTCGGTAAACTGGATACCGATGTCCAGTTTCTCATCGGACAGATGGCTCAAGGCATCACTGATGTGAAAGATCTCGTGAGGCGAGAACACGTTGCAACTCGCAACGCGATTACCCAAGAAAGTGCCAGAGCCGAGGCAGCCATCAATTCACACACCGACAGCCGAGTCATAGAGCTCAGGACTACTGCTGAGACAAAGAGAAAATGCGAAACCTTTCTTCAAAGCCTAAAAGCTCCACGGATGAATCAACGCTACAACGATGTCATGGACTCAAGAGATGCAAGCTTCAACCAAGTATTTGCTACTTATGAAGACATGAAGGCTATGTATGGCGGAGATTCAGATTCAAGTGGCCATTCAACAAGCGACTATGAGTCAGAGAATGACGACAGATCGGAAGATGAAGACAAGTCAGCAGGTAACGATGATCCAGAGGACGACGGTGACCCAGAAGATGACGCTGATACGGGAGATGATACTGAGGAGATTGACTCAGAGAGCTATGAATCCTCCGAAGGGTCTAGCGACCCTGGCTACATGAGCGACATGAGCGACATGGATAATATCTACGACTCGTGGTCCAGGTTTAACTCGTGGCTAAAGTCAGATGACAAATTGTTCTATATCCAAGGGAAGCCAGGCTCCGGGAAAAGCACTCTTGTCAAATTCGTCCTAAACCAGAACCAAACGAGAAACTTGGTACAAGAATGGAGCCCCGATGCGATTATCATTTCCTACTTCTTCTGGAAAATTGGTTCAGAAGAACAGAACAGCATAAAAGGTCTCTGGTGCTCTCTGCTGTACCAGAGACTCCAGGATCAACAGCAATTAATATTGAGTACTCTGCAGCAATTCTGTCACTTGTCCTTACACTCAGAATACCACGATTGGTCTATTAAGGACTTGCAAGATGTCTGGAACTCCCTTGCAAAGTTGGATACTCGACATATCTGCATGTTTATCGACGGTCTGGACGAGGTCCGAGACCAAGATGGCTTCTCTAAACTTTCTCAATCCATTCAATTGATATCACGACCTCCAAGGACCAAGTTGTGCGTCTCGGCTCGCCCTGAGGCGCAGATTGTCAGGTGGCTCCGGACAACCGACGCTGCAGGAATTCTGCTTGAGGACTTGACAAGATTCGACATGCTTCGGTTTGTTCGCGACAGATTCAGTCAGGTACTGCCAAATAGCCAAGTATCTTGGGAAAGATCCCAAGACCTACGCCAAGAGCTTGTGGATAAGGCGCAAGGTGTATTCTTATGGCTCCACCTTGCTACTCGAAGCATTATCGAGGGGATCGAGAATAACGATTCTGATGATATGCTCTTTCCACGACTGAAAGGGCTCCCTGGAGATCTTGAGAACTTATATATCGACCTATGGCAGAGGATGAATGCAAAAAGCCCTGTCTATGTGGAGACAGCTCGCAGATACTTTCGCTATGTCTTGCGGAATCTGGGCGACACAATTCCCGTTGGAGATGGCCAGGGTTGGGCACATTATCCGCAGCCATGGATAATTCAAATCGCTTGCGCTGAGAACTTTGAAATACAAGAAAAGATTCTGAAGAAAAAAGTGACGGTAGAACTACCAGAGATTTTACGAGGGTGCGAAGATACAAAGGCGTCGATACAAAGTCGGTGCGCAGGTTTGCTTGAAGTGCGGCCGGTCAAGGCATACCCCCATCTTTTCGAAAGACTGGGAGATAACAGCAATGCTTTCGGCGAGGTAGCATTCATTCATCGAACTGCACATGACTTTCTGACAGACACAGAAGCGGGTCAAGGCATTCTTGGGTATGGATCATTGTCCGATCTTTCCACAGAAACGCAGTCGTTAAACGGCCTGATTTGTGCAGTGATTGTTTTTACATCCGAATTTCCACTATCACATGCTCACACATACATTATCCAACTGATTGCTGAATTTTCAAAACGCTGGGGAAGTGAAAGTTTATCATTGGCTGCAGAGATGCTCGACACTATTCGGCCATTGTATGACAGGAAATCGATAAGAACTTGGGTTGATGCTTGGATACCATCTGACCCGTTCTTCAGTCAATTAACAGATTATGACTTCTTTGATGAATTCATCATCTCCCGTCTGGCAACAGAAACCTCGCCTGTTCTGGCCACCAGCGTCCTGCGTAGGGGATGGTCTCGAGGGCTCGATATCGATCGGCAAAAGAGAATGACCAAGAAACTAGCCTTCGCACTTGAAAGGCTTGAAGCGGTTCCTCACGAGTATGGCATATCTTGTATTCCAAGTCTAACGCCATTTGCTGCGAAGGAAACGGCATTTGCCAATCTTCTTATATATTTTCTTACGTCAACACACTATCATTCTGAGCATCCGAAAGATGAGTGTTACGAACTGTACCGAATGGGATCCCTCGAAATTTTTGAAATAGCAATGCATATGACCAGGACTTGTCAGAAGCTGGATGAGGTCGTTTCATTGCTTGCTAGGTTTGAAAATGGGCGTATGCATATATTGCCCTTTGAACACGTTGCATTGCGCTTCCAAGCCCCTGGGTTTGGTCTTGCCTTGATGGTTTTGGAGGTCAACCTACAGTTTTTGCTATTATACATGATCTCTAGGGTTGGTGGCGATCTGACCAGCTCTGCACTCGCAGCTCCTCAAGTTCAGGATGTAATATCACTAATTAACAGTCCCTCAGTTAAGATGAGATATGTCCGTCTGCTAAAGGCAGAAAAGGACAGTTGTGAGGAAGGTATTTCACCTCAACGGACCTTTCAGCGCATTATATCACGGGCACCACTGCTAAGAAGCGAGATTGAACTTCTTTTTGACCTAAACTTGATGGGATCCTGCCAGGAATCATGCGAGCCGCTTTCCAAATCTGAGGAAAGGACACGCCTTGATATAATTAACAAATACGCCAGGGATAAGGAGACCGAAGAGGTGGATGCAGAGGATATGATGACAAGCTTAGCTGCTGAGAATCTAGGAATTTGTACATGCGAGGAGGCAGGCATTATCCCACCCTATGAGATTCTAAGGGGGGAAAGAAAGAGGTTTTCTTATTCATGGGAACTGTTCCCTTTAACAATGGGGCGGCTTGAAGCAGCAGCAGCTATCAGAGAAGGAATAGAAGGCTACGAGTGATTGTTATCTAATAATAACGTTTTATCTAGACTTATTTCAATAAATATGATCAGGATCCCCGAATTTCAGACCGTCATTTACTTCAAAACTGCCATTATCTTATTCCTCTCTTAATTCTTATAGCCAAAGATACCCTTAGTTGGTGGATCACTTTCCCTCTGTGCAATGCTCACTGCTTCTGAAGGAATCCATTCTTTCTCTGCTAGAAGGTCCAGCACCTCCATTGTCCACTCCTGACATCTTTTTGTATGCACCTGAACCTGAACATGAGTTTGTTAGAGGTAGTTAGACGTCTTGTAGCTGGGTTCTTACCCCGTCGATCGGCGCACGTATGTTTTGTCCTTTGGGCGGTGGAGTTATAGATTCTGCAACTCGCTCGAGAAGGCTTCTCACTATGTTCTCTCGTATCTCCGGCTTAGTTTCTGGGTGTTCGTGGAGCATCGAGTCGTCGATCTTTCCAAGAAAGACCAGCTGCTTCAGATCCTGGTAGGCTTGGGTGTTGTAGTTCCTATGAACCTCGAATGCAAACCCGGACATGAGAGGTTCTCCCACGACATGAATCCTTGTTCCAAAAGCCTTGAGAGAACGAAAGTCTTGGCTAATAGTGTCCCGATCGTATTCTGCGTTCGGGATGAAGAGGGCGAAATGAGAGCGATGATTTGCGCCTTCACCGGACTTGGCGAGATATAGGGAGTGAAGTGGCATGATAAGTTGTGAAGGATAACTTATGGGATTACAATTGTCTCTCATCAGTATTTGTAGAAGGGGGGTTTCTTAGCTCTCTCAAAATAGGTGCGCTAACAAGGATGTATGCAGGCGCTACCAACAGACATCATAAACAGGGCATTGAATGGCGGATAATGGACGCAGAGCATATCACCATAACAAAATTCACATGGTCATGCAAACGCGCTATTTTATATGATCGGGACGTTGGTGATTCAGTAGTATCATCTACGCATCCAAGTCCACTTCCAAGTCTCAGCGCACTTCTGGTAACCCGCTTCCGCCCACTTTCTCTGCTCATCACTTTGGTCCAAGTTCTGACGTACAAGACACATGTGTTCATACAGTTTCACAGCCGTATACACGTTTTGGTTGTTGAAATATGCCTCTGCCAGTTGATTTTCAGAGAACATGGTCTCCTTGTTCATCTGTGCCAGTGTCTTCCGTTGAAGAGGAACAAGCTCCTCCAAAACAGAAATGGCTTTTGTTAGCTCCTTGGTCGCCAGGTATTCATTGGCCAAGTGCGATCGGGAAATGAGGGTGTCGGGATGTGATTTACCCAAGTTCCCCTCCTGGATCGGTATGGTTTTTTCTAGGATAGAAAGGGCTTCGTAACTGATCTCTGCTGGCCTGGGGTTGAAGACACGAAATATCGTTGTGGCTAAATAACATAAGTATGCCGTGAATAAAGAGGATGGTCGGATGTACATACCGCAATCAAAGGTTCCAAATCCAGGCGAGCACTCTCTATACAACGAGTAATTAGCTTATGCAATCCCACGCCATTATTCAGCAGCACGTACTCTTCTTCAGTAGCAGGTTCTGAACGCATCTCTGTATCCAGAAACTTTGGACTTGATTGTCCAGATACTTGTCGGTGGCGGCCTGAATTTCTCTTTTCTTTCTGTACTCCTTCATCCCCACAGTCTGTAATCCGTGTTCAACATTGAATCGAAAGTATCTCCCCTGTTCAAAGTGCTGCCTCCACCTCTTAGTCGATGCGTCTGCTAACTTCTCAGCATCTGTTGCCATTTTAGCCAAGGTACCTATAAATTTATCGACTCGATCGTCGATGTTATATGCTGGAAGTCTGCCTGTTCCTATAGATATGAAGCACTTGACTAGTGGCTGCAGGTTCGCCGTGTTTGGACACCAGATCTCTGTAGCCTCTTCTTCGACTTGGTCGACTGGGTTATTGACTCCAAGAGCTCCATCAACGAATTTCATGCCCTCGATGGATACGGGGTTGAAGAAAATGGTTGCAGCGGATGTCGCCCGAGCTGCTTGGCAAATGGTTGCACTCACAGAGCTTTTATGGCTGTTGTAACTCCTTAATCGACAGACAGCCGAGTGCAGCTTTGAGGTTGCACAGACAAAGCTAGCAGGTTGCCCGAGTTAACGCAATGGTCTATGGGGAAAGTCTATCAGTCGGAAGGATTTGATATACTTACACCTTGCAGTTGGGCTCACGACTATCGACCATGCTATCTGTTGGTGACAGCCCTCTGTCCTTCAAAGTCTTCTCGATCGCCGCCTTGAGTCCTCCAGAATCGAATCGAGCTTGCGTCTGCCCTAATAAGCTGAAATTTGACTGGTGAACCCTTGCCTTCTCGTTGAAGACAAGCTTGATAAGATCATTATAGGCTGAAATGCATTCATCAACATCCATCTGTAGCCTTCCAAGCATTATGGCGATTAATCTCATAGGATGTGAGAAATAGCGCATCCACAGGGCTTTCTGGCAAACCTTACCCTCCCGTACTTGTGCCTCCAATTAGATCAAAGATATCCACTGTCTTCTGTGGACTTTGCCCCAATCTCCTCCTCTCTGCGTTATGTCCATCCATGATACGTTTGAGGACGTACAGTGAGGATAAGCCGCGTACCCCACCTCCATCGAGGGGCAGCATGCAAATGCCCTCCTCATACAGCAAACTCGGGCACGGTGACTTTGGGTTATGTTCGTTCATTTTCTGTCATTCCGATGTGTCATGAAAAGAATAAAAGATAAGGATTGGAATTTTATGCTCAGCCTCGTCTTCATGCCAGTCAGACGGCTGTATGCACGTTATAGTCAGCTGCTTATCTATTCTATCGCTTATTGGCCTGATCGTCCCCCCGCAGTTGGTGCACCCTGGTACATAGCAAGATGAGCAGCTGCAACTGAGGGCTTCTAAGAAGTCGACATTTTATTCTACATGACTGAGTCTGATATCTTGATTGTAATTCGCGAACTGTTTAAATTCGCCTCCCCAGGGTTAAGGCTAAGTAGATATTGCGAGCCCCATAGAGCCGACTTAGTTAAAGCGCCTTCGTAGCAAGCTTGAGTAGTTTGTTATTAATAGCGTAATAAGCTCGGCTTTTAAAGAGCTCAGGGACATTTATTAACTCATCTTCAGTTCGTGCCCAATTGTCTAAGCACGATGTCCTCCCTAGCTTTAACATAAGAAAATACTATGCTAATACAGATTTAATTCATGTTGCCCTGGCGGCAAATGTCAGGTGACAAATGCTAGAAAGCCACCAATGCCCCAGGTATGTCGCTGTTCCTTTACATGATATCACAGCCTAATTTCGCGAAGGGGCTGGGTTGCTGCAAAAGCAGGAGGTTGCTTCTCGGCAGTTAAACCTTTGAAATCAGTATCGTACACAGAGGTCTGCCTCAAATACGTACCGCCAAGCGCGATACGTTCTGTCTACACAGTCGAGGGAAGTAAAATGTCCAAATACCTGTACTCGGTGGTGACGGCAGAGCCAACTTCGACGATTTGGCCAATGTCGGTCGTGCAAACGCAGTCAAGATTCCAGTATGACGAACTTGCGATTGTTAGACGGTTTCCTGCTGTGAAGGTTGTATACAAGGCTTTGGATCTGAGACCGACTGGGGATGGAAGTGGCGATGACGACGAGCAAAAGGCGGATGACGATAAGGAAATGTCACATGGCGATGATGAGGAGGGTGGTGGTAATGGGGCTTCGAGTCTCTTGAAAAGTGGCGGGCTTTTCTCCATTTTTGCGGTGCTGTTTAGTATGCTTATTGGCGCTGGTCTAGTAATGTTCTAGCTGCCAAACAATCTTCAAGGTTGATACTACAAATCAGACATAAGAAAGCTAGCTTTAAACTCCCATGTATTCTCCTTAAAAACAGTCATACGCCCCTTTTACCTCCTAGCTATAAGATGAAACCCGTCAACGCATTCCATAAAGAGTGAAAGCCTACTCATCATCAGACAAACCTGAACCCGACGACTGAACATCCGAAGAGAGGCCATCTTCATCATCATCCGAGTCTCCGGTACGTTGCCCAAACGCAATCTCAAGGAACTCAGCTATGTTCTCCCTATCCTCCTCAGAATCAATCGCATCAGAATCCTCGTCACCGTCACTATCCTCCTCCTGTTCAATCTCCGCAAAGAACCTCCTACAAAACTCCCCAAGCGACCCCGTCTTGCGAATGATATCCTGATGCAAAATCTCCCTCTTCTTCTCAGCCGCCGCTTCATCGTATTTATCCCCGTGTATTTTCCGCATGTTCTCATGAACACGTGCAAACACTAATTCACACGCCTCAAGGTCTTCGGCGCGGTTGGTCTCGATATAACTGTCGTCCTGGCTGGTTTGGTCCATTTGATCAACGGGGACGCGGAGGATAGTATCGCCTTCTTTTTGGTAGCCGCATGTTTCGATGTAGAAATCTGTAAGTGTTGTTTTGCTAAGGGCCGTGAGGATGTCGACCCATGTGCCGGACTCGAGGTAGACTCCCATGAGTACGACTTCTCGCAGGGCCGTGGACCGTTGAAAGAGATCGATCAATGCTTCCCCTGTTATGGACAGGCTCTGTAAGTCTACTACTTCCAGGGTCAAGGGCTCCAGGCTTGATGAGTCCAGCACCAATACATCGGGCCCTTTGACCTTGAGAGTATCCAGGTTTGTCGCGAGTGGTATCAACTCCCGGAGATTTCTATCGAACTTTTGATTAGATTGGTTATACCGAAATTCCAGGTCCTCGTCTTCCTCAGTACAGTGTCCGTAGTGAACACTCAGACGCTTGAGCCGCTTAAAGAATGCCTTGGGAGAGTACGGTCCCCCATCATCGTCATCCTCGAGAAAATGCCCAAAGTCATAAGCGAGAGGTAGCGATAGGTCGAGTTCTTCCAGATTATTGAGCCCAGATCTGAAGAGGGCTGTTGCCAGGGACTCGAAGAAATTCTCAGTGTCTTGAACCCAACAACAAGTGTTCAGACCAGGGTCATCAAGTTCCTGGCGGTAACTATAAGGAATATTCTCAAAGTTGAGCTTCAAGATCTTGAGATTCGTGAATCTGGGTAATGCGCTATGAATCACCGCGCCCATTCGTGCAATGTACTGCAAGTCCTTATCCCTCTCCTCAATCACAGGTTTGTATTCTTGGAAATCATTTGAACCCTTTATTTTCAGGCAGATCTCCAGACGGCGGACGATTTCGCGAAGCTGAGGATTCTTTGACAATTTCACAAGACGTGCAGTGCCGATAACGCCGTGGCTGGTCACTGCTGTTACGCCCCATCTTTTTATGACGCTGCCTGAGTAAATGATGGCATGCTGAAAAAGAATAGGTGTGATGAGATCGTAGAATAGAAGATTTACGGCACGTAGAGATGCTAGGTATGAGCGACGCTTGATCCCCGCTATCTCGTGTTGGCCTAGAGGAGGGTCGTATCCACCGAAGTGATGGCGCTCATAGCCATCGTGGAGGTACGACACGATCTACGGACTGTCAGCATCAGGATAAGTATAGGGTAGATGATTACAAACTTCTTGGAGAATTTCAGGGGGCAGCCTCTCCAGAGAAGACATGTTGCTCAGACCCTCGAAGGCTGTGATTGATGAGCGAAGTCGTGTCATGAACGTGTAGTGATAGCGGGGCTAATCCGGAAATCGTTAAATACTTTTTCCGACACTTCTAATTGGTGGACTGGCATGGCTGTAAATCAAGGTACGTACTGTATTTTTACAGAAACGTCATGAACTCGGCATTTGTTCTTGAAACGGGTAACACAAGCATATTTTCATGTGATATGAGGCCAGTGATCGATACGCATCAACACAAAATATTCGCCAGCCTCAGAAGAAGGGAACACAGCCACTAAGTTCCAAACCTAGCCACATACCCAGCCACGGCACCCTCACATCATAGCCAAGCTTTGTCCCAACAAATTCTGGCATTTGACAGTTTCTCGCTTGGGAACGAGCCAAAAGAGGCTGCATATGCCCCGTAACAATTTGTTGTACTAGTTCCAGTAGTGGGACCATGTAGTCGGTAGCGCGAGCCGACCCCGAGCACTATTTGAGTTTAGCTTGCGATATGAACTGTTAGTACCCGCAATGGAGCGCACTCTATTTTGCCCTTCCAAAGCATGAGATGATGCACCTCGCTGGCTGACACGTGCTATGACTCAAGGCTGGCAGTAAGTGTGGTTTCGAGATTAGATCCAGGGTTGCTTTGATGACGTGGATCATCACGTCAAGGGTGATGGAAGGACAGAAAACCCTCCAAGCTTCAACTGGAACGTTCGATCAGGATGTGGCAGACAGATTGGCGCATGGACCGTGGGGCCGAGTGGCGAGATCCGAATCCCTCGAAAATGTGTTGGCTTATATGTCTCGTTGAGATGTCATAAGCTTAAGTATCATTGAATCGAGCTCGGGTTACGACCACGTTGGTATAATTCTTTCGCTAGGCTGAAGAGCAATCCGAGATTTGCCCATTTCCTAGAAAAGCCGCCCTTGAGCGCTCGTGCGTCGTGCATGTCAGATGTTTGAGACTTTATGACAGAGGCGACAAAGTACACATTCAGCTGTCTAAGCCAGAGCGCATGATCAGGCCATTGCTGATGCCCCTCCCCCATCGCAAACCAGTACCGAATTAGGGGTGCCCATGGACGTGTGCACTGATGATCTGCAGAACCTCGGCAACTCTAGTCTTGATTGACTAACACGGTAGTCCAAGTTTAGCGACAGTGGTGGAGTCCACTAGGAACACAGAAACGAAGGGAACCAACAAATGGCAAAATGAAACCAGATTTACATGTGGCAACCAACAAACTATATAAACACGAATCCCAACTTCCTCAACGGATCAAGATTATCGAATCCCATCTTCCTCTTTGCTTACAATACACGCAAAATGGCTTCACGATCCTCAACCGCCGTGTGCGAGTCCAACTCGTCACGTCTCGATGCAAATCCATCGACCAGCCTCAAGTCGAGACAGAATCCGAAAGACTCTATGAAGTCGACCTGGCGCCGAGCCGATAAAAGCAACTGGACACTGTCGCATTGGTTCTTCGAGATCTTGGGTATTCACCACGTTACCCTGGATAAGGAGGTGCCTGTGCATCAGAAGAGAGATAAAGTTCCATATACACCTGAGTGGCAGTTGCACCGTTGGGTGCTGGTGCATTCACTCATTCCGATGGCTATACATCACGCCTATGTGTTATACACTGGTCAGAACCTCACGCCTATCCAGGCCTTTCTCTTCTACAGCCTTGCCTTCAAGGTTACCGCCGTGCATCAATTACATGCTCTTCGTCGAGTAGGCCACCAGACAGGTTTCTTGGATGGCGATGTACATGAGAGAGATGGAGTTCCTGATGTCGGCGTCGCCAAGGTCGTGAAGAGCCTCATCGCCACGTCTAGCTTCCGCCCAATCTTTACCGTCTTCCTCAGCTACCGCACCGCCCAGGCCCCTTCATCCATCAGCTTGGTCTGGCTACCACTCGAAATCGGCCTGTACGGAATCGTGCTTGACTTTTGGTTCTACTGGTACCACAGACTCATGCATGAGGTCGGCAGTCTCTGGAAATACCATCGCACTCATCACCTGACCAAGCACCCCAACCCGCTCCTTACACTCTACGCCGATTTCGAACAGGAGATCTTCGACATCGCCGTCATCCCGCTCGCGACGTACTTCTCCCTCAAGTTCATGGGTCTTCCCATGGGCTTCTACGAGTGGTGGATGTGCCACCAGTATATCATGTTTACCGAGGTGGGTGGTCACAGCGGTCTGCGTGTCTACACATCACCGCCTGGCACGCTTAGCTGGCTGCTTCGTCTGCTTGACGCTGAGCTTGTTATTGAGGACCATGATCTTCACCATAGGAAGGGCTGGAAGGCAAGCGGTAACTATGGCAAGCAGACTCGTCTGTGGGATAAGATCTTTGGTACCTGCATTGACAGGATAGAGTTGAAGGACTCCAACATGGATTGGGAAACAACCGTTGACCTTCCGCTCTTTTGGTAAATGATTGATGACGGCTTAGGACAATGGTAAATTGGTTGGAAATATTCGCAAGCTTGGTATGGGTTTAGATATGTAGAGACTACGATTCTATTATTAGGTATGCTCAGCCAATCAGATTCCCAAGGTTAATTACCGTATTCTACCCGTGGATGCCTATCTGTGATCCGTCCATTTAGCGCCCAGTATTTATCGGTTACAGATGATAACACAATAGGCCCTGTGTTGATGTACTCGCTGTTTGTGTAACGCCGCTGCGGAATTCCCCTCATTTCAGGCCCCCGTTGTGGCGTACCAAAGTCCAAGACATATCGTGGTACTCAACAAGTAAACTCACGGCTCCCGCTTCAGAATGTAGAGCTTTTCTCCATCTCGACTTCAAATCAAGTCGTCCCTGTATCTATCCATCAATGGATCATCAAATCCTGTTTTTCTTTTCTGAATGACGCAAGACTCTCGGCTGAAAGCTATGATTGGTAGGCAAAGAGTACACAAACGGTAGGCCTTGCGGCACTGCACAACTTTGGCCCCCAATCGCCCAGGATTACAGGGTGCCAATCTTCTCAAGTGAGCCCATGCCGGTCAATAGTAACTTGTATATCAGCTTGAGGGGGAGCGGAAATAAGCTCTGACAATCCACTTCTCGGGATATTTTAAACTTTAAGTTATCTAAGATTGTGCCATGACTTCCCCGACACAAAAACTTAGGCCGCAGAGCCCGCGCTCTCAGTTGGAGCAAGACTCTGCTGAAGAACAACCATCGCTTGGCAACACCAAAGACGAGCAGCCAAACATTCGTCAGCAGAGAGCAACACAGTCACCATTCTGGCTCGGTAAATACGCGCTGCTCATATTTGCCATCGTCTTTGCAACCCTCGCGGCCTCACTCGTCGCCCTCAAATGCGTCTCAGACTCTAAGGACGGCTTCCCTCTCGAATTCTCCTCCAGCGAGTATTCCTGGACGTACGGTCCGACTGCGGTGCTCATAATCGTCTTGAGCTTCTGGAGACGAGTCGATTATTATTATAAGGCTGCCCAACCATGGAGGGAACTTCAATCTGGGCCTGTACTCGGTTCCAGATCGCTTCTGCTAGATTATGTGTCACCGCTCCAGGTCCAGAGTGTGTATCAGGCCTTCAAGTTCGGTCACTACCGTGTTTCCGCGACAATCATCTCATTCTTCCTGCTCAAAGGTATCATCCTTGTTTCTACTACTTTGTTCGTTGTTCACCATCCTTCGCATGCTATGCCAGCGGATATCACGTACGAGAACACTTTCGAGGCTGCTAGTGCTTGGGCCTCCTTCCATTTACCGTCATTCCACCGGGTGGGCAGCCTCTTCCTAGGAAGTACTGAGAAAGAGTGGTTCAGTGGCGGCTCAGACAAGCCCGTCTACGCGTACGTGTCTCGTCTCCGAGGCGATGTAGTGCGTGATTATGCATGGAACACCAAAGACGGAATCGTGACCCAGAGATTCAAACCAGCCACGTCGTCGATCAACCTTACATCGCTCAGCGCCCCGGTCGACTTGTTTCTTCCAATTGTTACCTGCGAAGATGCAACGTTAAATATGGACCCTCCAACCATGGATAGGTCGTACTACAGGTGGAACTCGTCCACATGCTCGACAGTAAGACGGACTACATTCATATGTCCTGATCTAAGGCTTTCTCACGATAATACAAGCTTGTGCGGTATCCAGCCCTGGGCATATACGCTTCATCGCATAAACTGTTCCGAAGTCAGGGCTCCGGCCCAAACCAATCCGGATGATTCAAATTGGCAAAACGACTTGGAGGCCGCCGATTTACGATACGCCGTTACAGTTGCGCACCACAACATTCCCTCCATGGTCCAGTCAAATAATGTTACAGAGTCCATCAAACTCAACAATTACTCATCGGTTATCTGCAAGATTGGTTACAAGATGGTTTCGGCCACAGCGACGCAGGACATGCTCTCCCGCAATGTGACTCTAAGCCCAGCCGTCAACTATGGAGAAGGAAAAGGAAAGCTGCTGCGCAACTTGACCAACTCTTCTCTGTCGGGAATGCTTATGGCAGACCTTGAAGCGGCATCTTCTACTTTTTCTTACGTCAAGGACGTCCCCGTCATAACTGTCGAGTGGAACAAGTGGCCCCGCGATTGGACTGCCAGCCGAGCACTATTCCAGTTGATGGCTGTCAAACTTGGGGGCAAGTTCAGACCTGAAATTCTCTCTGCGCCGTCGATTTTGAAGAAGCTTTCGGTGGAGATCTTTGAGGGGCTTCTTGACGAGGTTGCTCGTCAGTCACTGCTCGTGGATAAAGCTTCAAACAATACGGGCGATGGTCTCGTGAGCAGCCCAAGACTCCAAACAAACAATGCCACCGTATGGACCATGTTTTCAGGCTTCTTAGTCTTGTCAATTGCCTGCTTGTTTTTGGTGTTTGTATCTTCTACACGTTGTTGGATCTCTGCCATGGGTGGCTCTGTTGCTGGACATGCCGCCGTATTGGCCAACAATCCTTCACTGCAGAGGGTGCTCGAAAGTTCCGGTGAATTGAGCGAGAAGAGCTTGGCTGAAGATATACGAGACCTCAAGTTCGCCTTGACTAACGCCAGTGGTGACGTTCGGATAAGTGTGACTGGGAAAGAGAGTCTTTCTGAGGACCGAGAACGTCGGACAAACAAGGCCATGCCCTGGACACCTATAGCTGGGTCATTGTGTTTCGCAACTGCTACAGTCGCCATCCCCATGCTTGCTATTGGCGCCCTTGAGCTTCTTCAACAGTTGTCTAGTCAAAGACAAGGCCTTTTCGACATGAACAAAACAGACTCCACAGCCATTTCAATCATACGCATGACCACCACGGCGATATTCTTTCTCATATCAACAATGGTCAATAGTCTTGACTTTATCATAGCGACCTTTGCACCATATAGTGTTCTTCGGTCTGGAAACGCTCCAGCAGAAACAAGTATTTTGTTTCATTTGCTTTCTGTATCACCGTTCCTGATAGTATTCAAGTCGCTGCGGGCTCGTCAGCTAGGATCAGCGTCTTCAAATATCTCGTCGCTCTTGGGCAGCCTTCTCACAATCGTCTCATCAGGTCTCTGGACACTCACGGGGCCTGTGAATGTTGAGAGATCGAGGACAGCAATGGTGGGGAATTGGCGTACATCATGGTCTGCCGTCAGCCAGGATGACTCAGGTGCTGCAAAAACACTGAACCTCATTCGGCATGGCGGTGCAAACTCCTCAGTCGCAATTTGGCAAGACGTGGTGTTACCACGTACCAGCCTTGCATTTCCTGATGCTTCTATGCTGAATACGGTCGATCAATCTTCCAGCTACACTTACACCGTCGGGGCGCTGCGGCCCTTTCTCAACTGTACGGTGGTCCCGGCAGGGAATCTTGTAATGAATCCGTGGGTCAGGACGTATACCTACGCCCTCGACGGAGTTGAGAGCGGGCACACACATATGAAAATCATATGGGCTAACTTCACCGCTCCGGTCGGTTGCAAAGGCCATGATGTCGATGGAAAGTCATATGTATCATTCAATACGAGTACGGAGATTGCGGTTGACGAAGGAAAATCCAATCACAGTAGGTGGGTTGGTAGTTACTTGGATCTCAACCTAACCGCTAGTGACCCCGGTGCTGATTGTCCCTCCGTCGGTATCTTCTTTGGAAATATGGGAGGAAATGATGCTTCGGCATGGAACGTGACAGCGTTGACTTGCACTCAAGGCATCGAGCAAGTTCCACTCATTATCACGTTCAAGGGCGACCCAGCGTTTGGGAGGATCGATGATAAGCACCCCTCAGAGCTAGCATGGAATCGAGCTAGGAAATGGGTAAACAGTACCTCAAGGTCTTCGGCGCTGAACTACAAGCTTAAGCATTTTCTCGACGCCCACCTGAAACTCTATCCAATTCACAACCTCACTACCGAGAGACCATTTGACTGCGATCCTTTCTTCAATCACTTAATCTACGGCCCGAGGGCGGTGAAGAAAGAGGAACTTCTCGGGCCTGGAAATGTCAGCAACTTGATCAACGCAGTCAAGAAGGGTTACGGCGAGTACATGAGATATGTCATTGATCTCAACTTCCGGGCAGACCAAAAGACCCCCCATGACGAGCTTGTCAGCGCTTTAGCCTCTCGGTCGTCAGATAAGGAGCCAGTGGCACCTGACACGGAGATAAACGGAACAATGCGCCAAGTAATCACCCGCTTTGCCATAAACTCAACTTCCAAAACCATTCTCCAAGTTCTACTAGCTTTCATAGCCGTTCTGAGCCTCGCAAGCTATCTTCTTGTCAAGATTCGGAGTACACTTCCACGCGATCCTTGCAGTATCGCAAGCACGATGGCATTCCTGGCTGGATCTCAGCTATGCGATCGAAATTCGGGCATTATGCCAAGAGGAGCTGAGTACATGACTGATGGACAGCTGAAGAAGGCTTTTGATGGCTGGGTGTTTAGTCTTGGGTGGTGGCAGAAAGGAGAGGGTTCCGTGGAGTCAGAAGAGCCGACTGATGATGCGAGAATATCGGGAGATACAGATCCTCTGAAGGAGACACGAGAGGGACAAAGGGCTCTTGGCAGATTTGGGATCGATGTTGGGCGCGCGAATGTTTCCAAGTTCTAGTGGGAAACAAAACACGAGTGTTGAGATACTGGGAACCCATCCTAGTCTTCTGTGGGCAATGAACTGGATATGTAATCGTCGTATGCAAATGCTCAAGAAATAAATTTCGGGTCACTTCTATATATGCAGCGCAAAACAAAACTCAATTGGTATCACTTCAAACATTGCTTCGCCTCATCGCCTCGGGTATCTCAGTAATGACCTGCTCAACATCCGTCTTGACATAAATCTGTCTTCCAGCCTCGCTTCCCTGTCCACTATGCATACTCTCCTCACCACCAACTATCTGACTTCTCAGTGCAATCTCGTCATCAAATCGTAGTCTATTTCCTTTTACTCCATTGGAGATTGTTGGGAAACTTGATCTGCTTTTGCTACCGCCTTTGAGGCGCAGGTATCGCAGGAATGACTTGAAGCTGGGTAGGCATGCTGATACTATGCCCATTGAGGGCTCGACTGAGGACCATATTGCTACGGTGCCCATTGCCCACGTGTTGTCGGCGGCTTTGGCGAAGACGTCGAGATAGTATACGCGCACAGCACTAGCGATGCAGACTCTGTGTAGTGTTAGTAATATTCTGGACAAACGATCGTTGTGACTTACAAGCCTCCAAGTGCCAAGATACCAAATACAGCTCCCTTCTTCTCTTTGCTCATCTGGAGCTTGAGCACCTCTGGCACCGGTATTAACAGCACAATGACGTTGGTGAACAAATTGATAATGGCCAGAATGACAAAGAACTGGCCAACATCGATACATGTTCCCTCGGTCCCTTTGAACTGTGTCCAGTAGTGGCTCAAAGGCGTACAGCCAAATAGCATAGTGAACAGGAATATCACTGGGTATGACACCACTAGGAAGGCACCAAACCAGAAGGCGATCTTGAAAGACATGCCACCCCGACTAAATAATCGTCGATAGAAGAGAAGAATCGATACCTTCGTCGTAAATACGGATATTGCAAAGAAGTAGGTATATATGTATGAGAGCTAACAACATTAGCATGGGACGGTCAATACACGGTGCTGACGAACCTTGGAGACCTCAACCATTTGATTTATCGTGAGTGCCCAGACATGCTTACCAGCACCAGCTTGGCCAACTACCGATATTAGTAATTATAAATCAAAGCAACCAATTGACTTACCAACCACTACCATAGCCGCAGTAGCAGCCACAAAGACCCACGATACAATAATCGCATAGTCGTCAAGACTCAGCCCATAAACCTGCTGTGTACGAATCACAATACGTCCAGCCAGGAACAAAGCAGAGATGAGCAACAAGGTAAGAACAACAGCAGCATTCTTGGCCTCGCTATTAGCCGAGAGATCTATCCCTTCAGGCGGCGGGCCAAAGATGGCGACTACCAAAGGGTCAACCTCCATTGCACAAAAACAAATGCTAATAAAAGACAAACAGGGCTACTTATCAACTCCCCAGGCCCTGAGAATGGGCGAGACATGGGGGCCTTTTTAACAGCTACGGGAACTGCAAATCGTTATACAAAAAAGCAACGATGAACTTCGTGATTAGCAGTGGGACATATTCGTTGCATTGACTCCATAGTATACTGCGGGCTCGGCTGCCATTATCAGGGGGTCAACTCGTCCGAAACGAGGGCGGGGCCTGTCAGGGATGGAAGCCTCGTGTTGCGAACGAGAGTCTTGGTATCTATTTAAGTTTCGGATTATGCATAGTTTTGGGAAATGCGATGACGACGTCACCGTTTTTTTTTCTGGGTATTTCTCAGCTTTTGTCAAGGTTGAGGCTATTGATGGTAAGGTTGAGGTTATTCACGGCAGGGTTGAAGGACATCACCGTCAACTATCAGGTGGTTCCGGTATTACCGTCTTGTCCTCGAATTGCCGTGGTTTCACCTTGACTAGCCCCTGGCACAGCAACTCCAACGTGCGACTGACTCGAGTATTTTCTCAACGTTACATCCGCGACCCTGCGGAATAACGGCGCTGCAGTTTCTTATCACCAAAACCCCAATCAACATCCCTGTCTCGGCAACGTGGCTTTTGTCATTATATCCACAATCGGAATGAGATTCTGCACCTTCTTCTTCTTGAAACAGACAAGTCTTGGTTGTGAAAGGGTATGGAGTTCGTCGCAATTGCCGCGGTAAAACTGGGGGTTTGCTGCCGTAGAGCCTACATGCAAGGATGTTGAACATGGTGGACCAATCGGTAGACGGTGATAACGGGCTTCAAAACCATTCGAGTCAAAGATCAACGCCAAGAACAGAGGACCTCAATAGAGTTTGTCTCATCTTGGCGGGAGGCGCGCTCCCCGAAAGTATATGCAAGAGATATTGACGGCCTGCAGCCCAGGTTTGTTCTCGATTGGGCTATTCGTGGCGGCCTGATCTACGCTATAATGTCCAGATCTATAACTTTGTGCTTAAGCGAAGGTTAATCGGGAAGGTGCTTTTGTGTGTGATTGTGACATGGAGGCTTGAGCAAGTCATCAGGTGATGAGGAATTGTTTGTGGGAGATGTGATCGGTGACTAAAAGAGTGGTCCGAGTAGAACTGCCGAGTGATCTTAGACATATGCAGGTGCAGCTTTTGTGATAGATGACTCGCGATGGGGATGTATATGTATGGTGTTGACCCTGATGGCGAGATATAGATCTTGGCGTGCCGACTGATCCAGAGGGAGGGGACAAGCGGATATCGTGTTTTGAAGGGAACGAGACTTGACGAGTAGCGAGATTCGGTCTCAGGGCTGTGTCTGGCGTGGGGGTGATGTGCGGCTCAGAGCCAATTGAGTATATAGACTAGACTTTCAAGCCGCTTATTAACCATCTGTAAAATCGGCTTCATGGTCTAGAGGTATGATTCTCGCTTTGGGTGCGAGAGGTCCCGGGTTCAATCCCCGGTGGAGCCCGTTCTTTTTCGTGATTTTGCGAATTTTTTCGCTTTTCAATCGCTTGAGTGCGTCTCAATGAACCATGTCCTTTTTGCCTTTCGTCTCTGCTTTTGCAGTTCTCGCTACGTCTTTTCCGTTCAGGGTCAGCAGAAGGAGATGTCACACAAGGTTACTCTACTGCGCCTCCATGTTTCTTCTGATAACAAAGGGACATTCACTGGGCGATACCAGTCACGTAACCTTGATGTGCTATCTATTATCACTTCTCAGAGGCTCATTGATTCAATTCTGAGTTAGCATTTGACTTTGAGACACAGGTCAGTAAGAGTGAGCCCTGGCGGTGGGAATTTCACCAAACACGCATGGAAGATGTATCATTTACCTCTCGCGCAATGCCTTGAACAAAGATGCCGTTGGCCCTTCCAGAGGAATCCTCTCATCAAAGTTGACCTAAGGGGACATAAACTTCCTGCGTTCTTGTGATATAAAAGCATGGTTTCTGACTTTCCTGGCCTGATCAAATTTCCCCTTTCATTCGTGCGCCATGACTCGTTCTCTCGGGCTTATATTAGCTTTTCCCAGAACTCCCCTTCATGACTCTTAATATTTCTCACGATGATCCTTCGCCACTCTGACAGTAGCTCAAACGTCGAGCTGCATAACCCAGCACGACCAGTCAACGCAGACAGCCATACAACACCATCGCACCCATCCCGACGACGAAGACGTTTTGATTGATCGTTTGGGTCATGAAGACAATCGCCAAAGAATGGCCCGAGATTGCCAACACGGAATACGAGCGTTTATTGATGTATGTTAATAAGTTAAGAATTTAAGAAACACTTCAAGCAAGATCACTTACAGACTTTACAGGGCAGCGAGGAGAGTGGTTGCATGATTGGCGCACGAGGTGAACATCGCCATTCGGCCGGCGTAGCCCCGATGTCATGGACAGGAGACAACACGAATGACCAAAGACATGTACGATGTATGGATCGAATATTGAATTACAGTATTACAAATTATCAATTTTGGAGTGGTATAATAATAAATGCAACGCTGTTCCAACCTGTGCCGTTAACCCAATATCCCAATCTGTCACCGTGCCCTCAATCTCAATCATCATTTCCCTAATACATAAGTCCATGAAGCCTCATCGTAAAGAACGTAAAGAAAATCGCGCTGACGAAAAGACACATCATCGCCAGCACCGAAACAATTCTCGACCTTCCATCGCACTTCTTCTGCATCGCCAATCCACCCTCTTCCAAAGAAGCAAGCTTCCTCTCCAAACCCGCCCGACACTCAATCTCCTCATCCCTCTGCGCATAAACATACGAAACAACACTCTCATCAGTGAAATGGTCGGACGGCTTGACATCCCTATCCAGCACAAAAATCTCATCCTCCAAAAACTTCTTCACGCCTTCCTTCCACGGCGTCTTCTTGATAAACAGATTGATCATCTCCGTGCAGCCCTGGATGGCATTCCTCGCGCCGATCATCTCATTGAACGTGGTAACATCCCTTGGCGCAGGATCTTGTTCACCGTCTTTATCATCGTAGTGGGAGTGACGATCGCCGTCTTGGTCGTTGTATGTGTGGAAGCAAAGAATAGAGCCCCAGTCCCCGTAGGTATCAGGCTTGAAGCGAATGTAGCCTGCGGTGTCGCGCTCGATCAGATCAGAAGGATTGCGCAGACGTCGCTGCGTGTGGCCTAGGGCGTAGGAGTCGGAGATCATATGGAGACAAATACCGAATGCGCGTTTGCGAATGTTGGCGTTCTTGTATTTCGGCGTTGTGGCGAGGATTAGATCGCGGAGGGAGTCGGATTTTGAGGGGACGGTGTCTTTGGTGAAGAACCCCGGTAGAACGTCGTCAAGAGTATCATCCTCGGAAACGCCTTGGTCGCCGCATGCAAGCTTATACATAACCTCCATCCACTTAAGAATATTCTTGCGCGTCTTCTGCGGTTTCTCACCCATCACTGAACCCATACCGTGAAAGAACTGCAGATCTCCCATGTGCGATCGCTTAGTCATGCATTTCTCGTCGCCGAACTTGAAGGCGTTTAACCACTCGACGCCCAAGCCGAACATGCGATTATCTTCGGTGACATCTTCAAAGAGTAGACAGGAGGGATCGTCGTTCCAGACTACGCCGCGGAAGAATTCCCATTGCTTGTCGTTGATGTTGTTGTAGACTGTTCCGCGGGGGAATGTCATGTCGGACTCGATAAAGGCTGCTACGACGATACTTTCGTGAACGGGGAACTTGATGTCCATTTTCGTAGGGAACGAGACGCCAACGCCGATGTCGTAGTTTGCACGGACATCCTCGTTCTTTGCGATTACAGACCTTTTCGAATCCATGCGAATCGTTACATTCGCTAATCTGTCAGCGCACATTCACCAACAAAAACTCAAGACATACCAGTCAAAGGACTCCCCCGCTCCTGAACATCCGTAACATCAATCTCAAAGACCCTCGAGCAATCCTTCACCTTGACATGGTTCTTTGAGAGCGGCATGGCAGGACACTCAAACTCAAGGGTGAAATTCCTCCAACCCTGTCCATACCTCGCTTCATACGTGACCCATGCTTTTGAACCGCCCCAGCTCGGTTGCGCGAGGTAGATGGTCTGCTGGGTGCCTGCTTCGATGACATTGAGGGGCTGACGTAATGGCCAGTTGCCGCTTTCGAGGCCGGAGTCTTCGAGGAGGAGATCCTCTGAGGATTCGTTGTTTATGCGGACGTGGCAGGAAAAGTCCATCGAATTAATTCTGTGGTTGATGTTTGTGAGTGGTGAGGGGGGTTGGAAGGGAATAAGGATTTGGTGATGGAGGAGCAAAATGAGTGACGATTCTGCAGGCGAATTCGAGATCGTGATGCAAACCTTGGCGATCGACGATGACGTCGTTCTTTTTAGACGCGTCTGACGTGAACGCCTGCAGCGGGGCTTTTGCTCCTAGCGAATCAGAGTGAGATTCCGTGACGCAGGGCAAAGATCGCTGCCTCAGCCCTAAAGATCTACGATAAGCTTTATCGTACAGAGTTAAATGAGCGCGAAAAGAATAACATCTTTGGCAAAGCAGCTCCGTCCAGTTTATACACGCCCATTTTTGCATTAAATCGTGAGCTAAATTAGAGACACTGCTTCCTAATATCCTTTTATGCCTCAAGCGGCACCATGACTTCTGTGACTATTAATTCGCCCGAATTTGGAGGTTGCTGCAGGGTAACGACAGCAACAATGGAATGATCCAGTCAGCGCGGGGCAAGATTAATCCGGGTTCTTCTCAACGTGACTCCTCCTCTGAGTCATCTTGGGAGAAGCACGCATTCGTCGACGAGGGCAGTTCATCACCCACAGTCTCTCAAGACGTGAATCACGATGCGACAACACTAATCTCCGTGCCCAGCCTCCATGCCACTGATCCAGTCATCAGCACGTGACCGCTCGAAATGCCTGTCCCATCCTCCATGACGAGCCCTTTCCACGTCGTACCCGCCTCTGCGATCGTTAGCGTTTGCTCTTGACGGCTGCTTCTTCTGCGTTTCTGCTCCCCATCCGCGCACACTGCGCAGTCAGGCCATCGCATGCCATCGCCCACCGGCCCTACGCGTTGCACGATAGAGAATTCAGCGCAGAAGAGCGATGTAATGCTCTAAAGGAGCCCGTCGCCGACTGGTTGTTACCAGGTATACGCAGATACGCCGAAGGGGCAGATACATGGGCGTGATAGGTCCTCCCTAGCTCCCTGTTGAGGTGTTTTGCGACGCTGTCGTGAGGCCTCAATGGGCGGGAACTCAGTGCAGTCAGTATGACCTATCACGTTCCTTTAGAAGCAACATTGTAGACCAAGACATTGCACGATACGTGAAGCGAACATCCTCCATTGATCCGTCTACTTCCGACCTTGAGTGTGTTCCTCATCGCTATCATCACCACAACCCTTCAGTCGAATACATTTACGATGCCCACTCCAATATCGATTCCATTATGTCCAACAATAATAACAGCACACGTGTTGGGAATGCCAACGAAACGTTGCCTTTCTATTGTCTAAAGCTTTGGCTACACTCTATTCGCCCCCGATTGTTCTCCATGGAGAGTCACAGTTGTTGAATAGTCGAGATCCATTGCACTCAAAGCTGCAGCAACCTCAGACAGGTATCCAAATCGTCCTGAAGCATTCCGTCAATTGACTCAAGTCCCGTCATCATGTCCAAGCGACTCGCTTTTTCTCGGCTCAATCCCCGGCATAGCTAAGCATCCCCCACTCCCTAACTAGTGCCTACCAACTGCAACATCATCCCCACATCGACCCTCGCTGTCCCACTCAGGTCCACCAAAAAGAATAGCGCTTCTTCCACTTGTCGAGACGGGCAAAAAACATACAACAGCGGGGATTCGCTGGTCGTCACCGACCCAACTACTAATCCGCCGGTTAGTGGCTTGACTATGGGAGAGCAGACGGGATCCCGTATTTTCCACTACCTATGGTCGTATGTGCTAGATGATGGGGCCATCGGCACCTATGTAGATGCACTGTAGACGCTGTTAACTAACTACCATGGAGGCTAGGGTAGCTCACGTAGGACACCTCACTCAATCGTGCCAGGACTTCCCCGAGCTGCAGCAATCACACAAGAGGCAATCGACATATCCTCGGAGCCTTTAGCTATACTCTCTCTCGGCTCGTTACCATGCACTCCGATGTTCCGGCAGGCATTCATGCCCAAAGCTAGATGCAGTATGTCCCTACACGGAATGAGATCAAGAACATGGTTACACTGCCTTCACGATCGCGAACTGTTCCTCTAGAAACGTCTTGTATAAGGACCACATTCCCAACTGGCCAGACCGTCTCGGCGATGTCCGTCGAGGCCACATCAGGGAACACAGAGAACACAAGATGCAGTGTTCACGTCTCGGCCTGGAAAATACGAGGCCAGTCTTCCCTAGGAGCCATTGCTTGTACATTCAATATCTCTGCTCGGAAAATAGAAGTTCACCCGCCCAAGTATTTCAGACAGGACCGCGCTCCACAGACACACAACCCCAGTTTACAGACCAACACCATCCTTGGTCACAATGTCAATCCTCCAGCGCACCGCAAACACAGCGGCCTCGTGGTGCACGCCATTTACACTCCCGTTCTACGATATTCTGATCCTGCGAATCTCTGTACCTTTCATCTGGCGCTGCTCTGCACAAAACAATCTTCGCCCTTTATTCTCTAACAACTTCTCCAAGAGGCATGTTGACATTGGAGTTGGGACTGGGTACTTTCCAAGAAGAGCAATCAAGGATGTTGGCCGCGCTCCGACAGATCAGCATCTGACGCTGGTCGACTTGAGTGAACATTCTCTCGCAACAGCGAGGCAGCGTGTTCTGTCCAAGTATCCCGAAGTACAAGTTGATTGTGTCCACGCGGACGCTGCACAACCACTTCCCGAGCCTCTCGCATCCCAAAAGTTCACATCTGCTTCTCTGTTTCTCGTCATGCATCACATACCGCAGCCAACAGCCAGCAAAGCAAACGCCATCGCCAATGCACAGCGTCTCTTGACCAAGGATGGTGTTTTGGTTGGGTGCACGGTATTGGGGAAGCAGTGGGAGAAGACTGACGATGGTGGGTTCAAGGTGAAGAGCGAGAAGCCGCTTGGAAGAGTAGCTGCTTTCATGCTTGGGTTCTACAACAAGAGAGGTATTTTTGACAATTGGCAGGATGATCCGAATGTTTTGGTGGAGGCTTTGAAAGCGGGGTTTGAGGAGGTTGAGACGAGTGTTGTGGCTATGATGTTTGTGTTCAAGGCCTCGAAGCCGCGTAATGTGGCCGGGGTGTTGATAGAAGCCAGTGAGTGATAGGCTCTGTCATTGCGTGACAGTTTCCTGAGAGTAGGGTATGGAATACTGTTTCCTGTTCTACATAATCACATGCCCCAAAGGAATTAAGCTTGTGCCCTTGGGTTGCCGGGGTTGCAACATCCGTGCTCGCTCAGAAACGAAGACAATATCTCGAGCGGTGTAGCCGCGATGTCTTACAGATTCATACACGGAACAATAGCCCAACACATAGACACTAGGCAGTGAACCCATCCTGCCAAGGACAGTCTCCGAGATTTCTTGTTTTCAAATGAGTGATGTTACGCGAGTCTTGTGTGCTACCTTCGAAAGCAGAGGGATGATCTCCACACACCGAATCCAATAATATAGCGACACGATGCCTTGCTCTTGGGACAAAATCCCGTGCTCTAGAACCTAGATATGATGTCCGATACCATGTTGTATAACCAAAAGCGGGAGAAGTACCCAAGATCGAGGCATTCTATTACCGCAGATCCAAGTGGCTGCTCACTTGTATGACCCCAAACTCCTGCCGTGATATCGGCACTGGCCATATGATCTCCGCCACAGCAGGATATAATATCTCAGTGCTTACTTAAACAGGTCATGAGATCTAATGCTGTAGACCTGTGCATCAAGTCCACAGAAGTCAACAAATGATGGCTTAACAAGATCTGCAAGCAGTTTTAGATATACACTACTCTATGGGTCAGTAAGCAAGACATCGACACTAGATATGCAGATGTAGATGCACGGCATATGGAGAAATCTCTGCCGGATGAACCTGATGTGTTTTTCTGAGTGGAGATCTTGATATTTATGCCAAGTCCAGCTGGGGGCTTCATGTCTGTGTTATACGCCAGAATCTAGCAAACTATACCCATTATTCGATCGTCTTATTACATAATTGCAAAGAACTATCGGTAGCGACCATGGATGATCAATCTTGTAGAGATATGGATGCCATCGCAAATGTCGCCGATAGGGGTGAAGCATCTCATCGCGACAATGTCATCAACGAGCAGCATCTCCACGATGGAGAGAAAAGCTCATTTCCTGACACCCCAGAAGCGCCTCAAATTGCCATTTGCGGTATCGCATTGCGTCTTCCAGGAGGAATAAGCAACTCCCAAGATTACTGGAACCTATTATACCATGGCCTCGATGCTAGACGTCCCATTCCCAACAGCCGCTTCAACATTGATGGATTCAACGACAGCCTTGGAGGTAAAGACTCCATCAGGACCAGACACGGCTATTTCATCGAGGATGACCTCTCGCGCCTTGACACGTCCTTCTTCTCATTGACGAAGAATGGACTTGAGAGGGCTGATCCGCAGCAGCGACTTTTGCTCGAAGTAACCCACGAATGTCTTGAAGATGCAGGGGAAGTTAATTATCGTGGAAAGCAAGTCGGTTGCTATGTTGGCACTTTCGGGGATGATTGGTTGATCATGAATGCCAAGGAGCCTCTCCAAGGAGGATTATACGCTACAACTGGAGGTGCAGATCTCATGATGGCCAATCGTATCTCGTACGAATATGACTTTCAAGGGCCAAGGTATGTTTTCACCTCCCACGCTTTCAACCACGCTGACACATTGAGCAGCATGGTCATAAAGACAGGATGTTCCAGCTCAGCAGTAGCGCTCCACGAAGCGTGTCGTGCCATCCAAAGAGGCGATGCCTCGAGCGCAAT
Organism: Fusarium coicis; assembly: GCA_013781345.1. Taxonomy (NCBI): domain Eukaryota; kingdom Fungi; phylum Ascomycota; class Sordariomycetes; order Hypocreales; family Nectriaceae; genus Fusarium; species Fusarium coicis. Next base: position 79,146 of record JAAOAJ010000602.1, on the reverse strand, counting down.
CGTAGGAGGCGCCAACATGATCATGACGCCAGCGCTGACAGCAACAATGTCATCTGGTGAAGTGCTCGCCCCCGATGCGTCATGCAAGACCTTTGACGCCGCCGCCGATGGCTATGCTCGTGCAGAAGCCCTAACAGCTGTTTACATCAAGCCCTTGTCTGATGCTCTCCGCGATGGCAATCCTATAAGAGCTATTGTCAAAGGCACGGCCGTGAATTGCGATGGGAAATGCGTCAGCCTCGTCACCCCGAACGGGGCGGCTCATGAAGCTCTGATGAGAAAGGCGTACCGTGATAATGGGCTCAATCCGAAGGATACTGCATTTGTCGAGGTAAGCTGTCATGTCACTGCCATTTGGTTCGGAGAAGATGGGCTAATGAGAATAGTGTCATGGTACTGGGACACCAACGGGTGACCCTATCGAGGCTACAGCCGTAGGGAAAGTCTTTGGAGGAGAGAAGCAGGTTTTGGTCACTTCAGTCAAACCAAATCTCGGGCATTCAGAGGGTTCCGCAGGGTTATCGTCTGTCATCAAGTGTGTTCTCGCCCTGGAGCATCAGACGATTCCGCCCAACATCAAACTCGTGAACCCCAACCCTAATAGTAAGCCTACTATGCCTTCATCGTTCATGATTTTCTAACATACGGTCAAGTCCCCTTCTCCAAGTATAATCTCAGTGTTCCACTCAGTCCAACACCGGTTCCGTCAGATCGCCTGAACAGAGTCAGCATCAACTCTTTTGGAATCGGGGGAAGCAATGCTCATGTAAGCCTCTACACGTCCCAGCTATTCTCATTCTTTTTCCTTTTACTGAAACGCTCCCAGGTGATTCTCGAAGCATATACTTTGGAAAAAGACGAGGCCCCAGCCTTTGTCGACCAACAAAGCGCTATATCACCTTTTTTGCTTCTACTGTCAGCCAACACGACTTTCTCCCTCCAGAGGCATATCAGCAACTATAAGAAGTGGGCAGCTACAAACCCCAATGAAATCTCCGATCTCGGCTTCACTCTTGCAACGCACCGTAAGCATCTGCCCCATAGAGCGTTCATTGTCTTCCAGCGTGAAAAGTCAATCGAAGTCTCAAGTCTGTCCAAAGTCCTTCCTAGTCCTTTGTCTCTGGTATTTGTCTTCAGTGGCCAAGGTGCGCAATGGCCTCGCATGACGAAAGAACTCATGGAAAGCGATGCAGCTTTTCGCAGTGACTTGAACACCATGAATTCAGCCATCCAGAAGCTTGGGTTTCCGCCGAGCTGGGACCTCATAGGTAGCTGGCCAGAACTAAACACCACACAGGATGCTGACGGAAAATAGATGAGCTCCTAAAGCCTGCGGAAACGTCACAAATAAACAAGGGTGAGCTATCACAGCCACTCTGCACTGCCATCCAGTTGGCACTGGTCAACAAGTTCTCCCGCCTGGGACTCTCTCCCTCTGCCATTGTCGGCCATTCCAGTGGAGAAATAGCCGGCGCTTACGCAGCTGGTCACATCTCCATGGAAGAAGCCATTCTTATTGCATACTATCGTGGATATGTGACAACAAAGCAGAACCTTCGAGGCGGCATGGCGGCCGTCGGGATGGGAGTCCAGGGCATTTCCGAGCATTTAACTGATGGTGTTGTAGTGGCTTGTGAGAACAGCCCGGAAAGTAGCACAATCTCCGGAGATGCACATCGCGTCGCTCAAGTTGTTCAAATGATCAAACAGGCTGATCCTGACATGTTTGCTCGTCTACTCAAGGTCGATACGGCTTACCACTCACGTAAGTCTTTTCATGCCACATGTTAGTGTCTCTGTTGACAATTCATTAGAACATATGATACCCTTGAGTGCTGAGTACCAAAATCTTCTCGAATCTGAACTCCCGAAACATGCTGGTCCTATCTCCCCCACGAAGATTGAGATGTTCTCCAGTGTCACCACCGAGTTGGCAGATGCATCTCTCCGTGACCCGTCGTATTGGACCCAGAATCTTACGTCGCCAGTCAAATTCTCAACGGCTGTGTCAAACTTGCTTGCAGCCCAGCAAAACTGCCTTTTCTTGGAAATCGGACCGCACTCTGCCTTAGCTGGGCTTCTGAGGCAGATATGTTCATCCTCTTCACAACCCTGTCACTACATCGCTTCCCAACTCCGAGACAAAGATTCTTCCGCCGTATTTCTTGGTGCAGTGGGAAAACTATACCAGCATGGCATCGCTCTTGACCTCGCTTCGCTGTTCCCCAACTCAAAGGCCATATCAGGCTTACCAACCTATCCTTGGGACCACAGCGCAACATATTGGTCTGAGAGTCGTATATCGAAGGCCTGGCGGTCCAGAGAGTACCCTCAGCATTGCCTTCTGGGGTCACGCAACTTTGAGGGATCAGATCTAGAATCTCAATGGCGAAACATTCTTAGTCTTGAGGATGTGCCGTGGCTTATGGATCATAAACTGAAACGAGATGTGGTTTTCCCATTCGCTGCGTACATCACCATGGCTGGTGAGGCTGTCAGGCAAGTAACTCGGTCGCCTCTTGGTGGGGGCTATCGCCTGCGACATGTCATTGCTCACCGAGCCCTTCTGCTTTCCGACTCGGTTGAAGTTTCTACTAGCTTGCGCATTAACCAACTTAACGACCTTGATGAATCTAAATGGTACACATTTACGATATCGTCATACGACAGTTCATGTTGGACCAAGCACTGCACGGGACAAGTCAGCGTTCTTGAGAAAGTCAGGGCTACGAATTGGACTCCTGAAATACTCCCTCGGCAGGTTGATTGTGGACGAATATATAGCCAACTTGCACACGTTGGTTTTGTGTATGGTCCAGAGTTTCGTGGTCTGCTAGATGCGACGGTTTCTCCTTCGGAACACCTCGCCCACGTAGGACGAAGAAGAATCACTCTGCATTCACTTTACATCCAGCGACTATAGACACTGGTCTTCAGTTGCTTCTTGTGTCGGAAGCAAGGGGTCTAGCAAGAAATATTGCTGAACTCGTTGTACCTACAGCCATTGAAGAAGTCGAGGTTAGCACAGGCTCAGATTCAATGGACGCCAAAGCATGGAGTCTTCATGGAACAGAATCGTGCGTTGAGCTTGATGCTGGCGGTAAAATAGCACTGCGTGCCTCAGGTATACGCTTGAGGGCCCTTGGAGAAGACATGCCGCTTGAGGCACTTGATGCACACGCCGCTTCGAGACTCATTTGGCTTCCGCATTTTGATTTTGTGGACCCCTCAACACTCTTAGTACCACCGGCTATCAACAGAAGCGAGTGCCATCTCCAGGAGGAGTTGGCTCTTCTTTGTATCGTCGAAACTATGGACAAGATTAAATCTCTTGAGCCATGCCAGCCTCACTTCACCAAGTTCAGAAACTGGCTCAAGAAACAGCTTGACTGTGCCGCATCAGGAGACTACAAACTAGTCAGTGACTCGCGGCAGCTTCTTGATACTTCACAGGAGTACAGGCTCTCCAAGATCGAAGAAATTACTACTAAGTTGCTAGAGATGCCGCAGAAGGCGCTCACTATCGGACTCCGACGCCTCTTTGATGATGTTGAAAACCTATTCACTGGCAAAACAGCAACTATCGAGACATTGCTCAAAGACAACGCCTTGGCAGATATCTATAATGCCATGACCTTCGATTACTCCAAGTTTCTGCGTATTCTTTCGCACACTCGCCCTACTCTCAGAATCCTCGAGGTTGGAGCTGGGACAGGAGGCACAACCAAGACTATCCTCCGAGGCCTAGCGCAGGTACACGGTCTGCCAGCTTATTCGGCCTATACTTTCACAGACGTTTCTGCTGGCTTCTTCCCCTCTGCCAAGGACCGTTTCTATGATGCTTCAAACATGGATTTCAAGATACTCGACGTGTCCCAGAATCCTCTGGAGCAGGGCTTCCAGAGCGGAACGTATGATCTCATCGTCGCAGCCAATGTGCTGCATGCCACGCCTTCGCTGCACGAGACGTTGAGAAATATTCGAGTGTTACTCAAACCAGACGGCATGCTAGTCATGACAGAAGTTTGCAGTCTATCGCGGTTGACCAACTTTGTGTTTGGCAACTTTTTTTCTGGTTGGTGGTTGGGAGAGCAGGACGATCGGCCAGATCAGCCTTACGTGCCTGTATCGCGATGGGAGCAAGAGTTGAAGAAATCTGGCTACAGCGGAGTCGATGTAGCTGTCTATGACGATGAAGAGCCATATCGGCATTGCGCTGTCATAGTAGCTAGCAAGGAACCTTCTGTGGAAATTGATTCTTCTTCCGTTACCCTACTAGCCCAGCATCCCCAGAGTTATCCAGCCACCCATGTCTCAGCTGCACTGAAAACTAGGGGTTGCAATGTCACATTACGCACGATTGAAGATCAAATTCCCCGAGATCAGGATATAGTTTCCTGTATGGACTTGGAATCCGCTTTCTTTGAAAACGTCTCAGAAAAAATGTTTATCAAGTTCCAAGAATTCACAAAGTGTCTCGGTTCCACCAACGTTTTGTGGCTTATGCCTCCGACTCAAGCCGGGTGTTCAAATCCAAGATCGGCTCAAACACTGGGAGTTACTCGAACTCTTCGATCCGAACTCGGGCTGAATCTCTACACGCTAGAGATCGACCCAAGTCAAGATCATTTCGGTACTCTGATCGCAAATGTCTTTGAGAAAATCATCCGAGATCAAGACAGTGAGACTCTTGAGCCAGACCGAGAATACGCTGTGCATGACGGCGCAGTCTGTGTTGGCCGGTACCAGCCAATTCGTATTGTTGATGAAGCGTTGGACAAGACCCAGCGCGGCGAGGTAATGAAGACTTTGCGAGTCGACAAGCCAGGAGCCCTCGATACCATGAACTGGGTAGCTTCCGCGGTTCCAGAAACGATCATGGAGGACGAGATTGAGGTAACAGTTCACTCGGCCGGTCTCAACTTCCATGACATTGTCTCAGCTATGGGTCTAATCCCCTCTGGCACTCGACATATATTTCCAGGCATCGAAGTGTCCGGTGTAGTCAGACGCCTTGGGAGCGCAGTGATTGGCTTTTCGATCGGAGATCGCATCATGAGTATGTGCTACAGCGGTGGCTTCTCCACGCACTTCACAGCTAAACACCACTACATGCACACGATTCCCGACCAAATGAGCTTTGAAGAAGCAGCCACCGTCCAATGTTGCTTTTCTACAGTCGTATATGCATTAATCGACGTAGGAAAATTGCGCAAAGGAGAGAGCGTGTTGATACATTCTGCCTGCGGCGGTATTGGTCTCGCAGCTATCCAGGTCGTGCAGATGATGGAGGGGGAGATATACACCACGGTTGGAAACGAGGAGAAGAAGGAATATTTGGTCAAGCAGTATGGAATCCAGCGGGAACACATCTTCTATTCTCGTGATGCTTCGTTCCTGGAAGGCGTGATGCAACAAACGGCTGGGCAAGGCGTTAACCTAGTTTTGAACTCTCTCAGTGGCGATCTTCTCAATGCCTCTTGGAAGTGCGTTGCCAAGTCTGGTACTCTCCTTGAGCTTGGAAAACGTGATCTGGCCTCACATGGCCAGCTTGATATGAGTGGCTTCTTGGACAACAGGTCATATTGTGGTATAGATATGCACTATCTGATAGGAGAGCAGCCTATGCTGGTAAAGGAGTAAGTAACATCTTTGGCGAAGTCCGCAACGTTAGAGCTAATATATTCATAGTGTCATGGACAGAACTCTTGAGTTCTTCAAACGAGGAAAACTCATGGCCCTGAGACCTGTTAAGTCCTTCGCTGCCAGCGATGCCAAAAGGGCATTTCGCTATCTCCAAGACGGCCAGCACATGGGAAAGGTGGTCCTCGAGATGTCTACAGATTCATCGGAGCCTGAGGCAAAAGTGACAACCCGAAGCATACAGCTCGACCCTCTCGCATCTTACCTTCTCGTTGGTGGATTGGGGGGTCTTGGTAGAGCCTTGGCAGTCTGGTTAGTGGAGCGAGGGGCCAAGCATCTTGTGTTCCTCTCAAGGTCATGGGGTGGTATGACGGGCAACAAGCTTTCCGTTGAACTTGAAGCTATGGGATGCAATGTAATTTTAGTCAAGGGAAGTGTCAGTAATCTGCAGGACGTAGAAGAGGCCATCAGCAAGGCCTCATACCCCTTCAAAGGTGTCTTTCATCTCGCCATGGTTCAAAGGGTAAGTCACTAAGCAGACTAGAGCGATCAACACTGACATTTATAGGACTCTCCTCTACTTGAAATGAAGTGGGAGGATTGGAAAGCCGCCGTCGAGCCCAAAGTTAATGGGACTTGGAACCTCCATCAAGCGCTCTATGACCAGCCCCTGGACCACTTCTGGCTAGCAAGTTCCGCGGTCACATTTGCAGATCAGCCTGGACAGGGCAACTACAAGTCCGGATGTATATTCACCGAATCCTTCTGCCAGTATAGGCACTCTCTTGGTCTTCCCGCATCGGTGCTCTCAATATGCGGCATTGAAGACGTCGGATACCTGGCAGAGAATCCATCAGCGCTTCGCAGCATTAAGCTCCAGGGTCTACACACTGTTAGGGAGAAGGAGTTTCTTGAAAGTGTAGAGGCCTGTATGTTCAATTCTGCACCGAGTAGTCATCGATCTGCCGGCGGTAGCTTCAAGCATCTGGCCTCAGGTGAGTGGTCGCATTGGAAGGATAACGGCCATATTGTGATGGGGATGAGGTCTCGTCTCCACCTCGACGATGCAAAGAATCCTACCAATTGGCGTCGTGATCGTCGAATGGGTGCATATCACAACCTATATACTGGAGGTCAACCCGACACGCGTGGCGAAAGGAGCCAACTCAAGTACTTTCTACAAAGCGTTAGTGAAGGGGATGCCGTTGAAATACTGGCAAAGAAAGAGTCGATTGTCTTCCTATCTATCGAGATTGGCACAAAAGTTAACGATTTTCTTCTCCAGCCAGATGGACCTGTTGACCCTAATCTTAGACTATCTGAGATGGGCCTCGATTCACTTACTGCGATCGAATTGCGGCGATGGTTTAGTCAAGTCTTTGGTTTGCAAGTCAGTGTGTTGGAGATGATTGGGGCGGCATCGCTGAGGGAGGTTGCAAGGATTGTAGCAACCAGATTGAGGCAGAAACTTAATCGGTAGGATATCTGACGAAGTTTTTGGATAGTAAACCGTGGATTTTGGTAACCCTTTCTCCTATCCATCAGCTAGCAAGCTGGGCGGAGGAGGAAAGAAAACTTAGGACCTTGATCCCAAAGGATAAACAGACTTGAGTAAATTTACATAAGCTGAGGATATCATTACTAAGTTTAAGACATCCTTACTAAGTTTAGGGTGTCTTTTACTGACTTTATTCTAATACCTTACATTAAGGTCTGGTGTTTTCTTGCTTCTCAAGGGCCAGGTGTGAGTAGGCATACCGCCAGCTTCACTTCAATCGGATCCTAGGAAAGCCACATCCCGGACTTCGTAATGTGTATCCACCACGCTGATCCTAATTACCATCCGATAGATTAGATTGCCGCATCATATTTTTCGCACCAATGTGTTTGAGGCTGAAGGGCTGATATATCCGGTTTAATTCCAAGACTGGTCTCACGTTGCCGCTCATCTATGGAGTATACGCGTATTAATTTCGGCCCTGGAAGGAATTGCATCACCCATCCTAAGCTGCGTCAATTGTCCTAGAGACCTGCCATCAAGAGTAGTAGTCTTCAGCTGTAGCTGCTCAGCCTGGTACATGACTTATTCAAGTCACTGATACAAAGCTTCGAGAGTCATGCGCTGATTGGTTCTTCTTATGTGAAACGAAATAACCCTACTTTACCCAGGTTTCATCGCTTTTCGCCTCCAGGATAAGCATATTATTAAGTCCCGTGGTGCGTAAACAAGTGACCGTGCTGATGGCCTGGTCTTGGCCCACTGTTCCGACTGGGATGCTGCTCCGCATTCATCAACTTCGATCCCCAGTGAAGCAATTGTCGCATGGTGAAGTTGATAGACAGTTTATAGAACGAGGCTTGGGTCAAGGCTTTGAGTGAAATGCACCTCAATATTCTTAGTTACTGTAGTCTTAAATTGGATCATCATCACTTCTGTCAGGACTTGGCATCAAGCTAAAGAAGCTTGATCCCTCCGTTTCAACTCGCATCATTGAAACACGCTCCCCACAAAAGACTAACCCTTTAATCCCAAGCTCAACCATGTCGTCGAGTTTCACATCCCCAAAATAGTGCCGAAGTTCCACGGAATAAAACACCAACGCTAAAAGTCCGCCAATAATGGCCTCCAGCTACTCTTGGCATGGTCAACTGGGTCGCGATACGGCCTGTCTCAGGTTTCAAGTTAACAAAACAGAACCATTGTTTTCTGGAAGATTTCCAGGAGGAGATATTCTCCGCCGCTTACGGTAAAGGCTGCGAGACAACAAGTTGGTTGAGATAAATATACTAATGCCTTCCCACTAACTCACATCTCCATTCCATTTTCTGCTCTTCATTCGTTCGTTTCTTGTTTTATCTTTCCCACATTCTTTTTTTCTTCTTCAACATGAGGTCTCTCTCTCTTTTCTCCGTGGCCGTCGCCGCGCTGGTCTCCAACGTTTCCGCCGCCGGCGTAACCGGCACCCCCGAGGGCTTTGCTTCCGAAGTCACAGGCGGCGGTAGTGCCGAGGGCGCGTACCCCAAGTCAACCGATGAGCTGGTCTCTATGCTTGGCGACTCTACCACGCGCGTCATCCTGCTCGACCAGGAGTTCGACTTCACCGGCACCGAGGGCACTGCGTCCGAGCAGGGCTGTGCTCCCTGGGGTACGGGCTCGGGCTGCCAGACGGCTATCAACAAGGATGATTGGTGTAACAACTATCAGCCTGATGCCCCCAAGGTCGACGTTAGCTACGATAAGGCGGGCTTGAACCCGATTGTCGTCAACTCGGATAAGTCGATTGTTGGTGTTGGTGCGAATGGTGTTATCAAGGGCAAGGGTCTTTATATCAAGGGGACCAAGAATATTATTATTCAGAACATCCATATTACTGAACTGAACCCTCAGTATGTTTGGGGCGGAGACGCTATTACCCTTGATGGAGCGGATCTTGTTTGGATCGATCACGTCACGACCTCCAACATCGGCCGACAGCACATCGTCCTTGGCACCAATGCTGATAACCGAGTCTCCATCACTAACAACCACATCAATGGCGAGAGCCAGTGGTCTGCTACATGTGATGGACACCAGTACTGGTCCATGTACTTTACCGGTTCCAGCGACGTAAGTCCCCAGACCTCACCCTCTATCTTTAACCTCCCTGACTAACAATCCCCAGATGATCACCATGAAGAACAACTACATCACCAAGACCTCCGGCCGCGCCCCCAAGGTCGCCGGAAACACCGTCCTCCACGCCGTCAACAACTACTGGTCCGACAACTCCGGCCACGCCTTCGAGACCAGCGACCAAGCCAAGATTGTCGCCGAGGGCAACCTCTTCCAGGACGTCAAGGCCGCTATCGAGGAGGGATCCACCGGTGCCATTTTTGCCAGTCCTGATGCTTCTGCCAACGCTGCTTGCTCTAGCGGTATTGGTCACGTCTGCGAGGTTAACCAGTACGATAACTCTGGTTCTCTGTCTGGTACCGATTCTAGCTTCTTCAGTTCTTTCGGCGGCAAGGCTGCTGAGGCTAAGCCTGCGTCTTCCGTCACTGGCCTTGCTGCCAGTGCTGGTTTCGGAACCATCTAAGTGCCAGTGGCCTTGGTGAGGTATTGATTACCTCTGGAATCACGGGGAACAGTGGAGATATTACTTTCTATGTATATAATCTCGGACTTTCGGGCTTCTATTGGCCGGAGGTAAATAGAGACATGAGTTGATAGAGACTTCAGTTTCAAAATGTTTGAACTCAATAGTGATATAAGGCCGTGGCATAACCCAACTCAGTATCCATACCCAAACACTAGAAACAAAATGTTGAGCAATTTACAAAGGCCAGATATCGTATTCACCGAAGCAGACTTCAGACATTAAAACCGGCAAGATTGTAGCAGTAAACGTCACAGTAAATATCAAGCTCTCATTCTGGGTATCACTATCCAAACAAAGACCGCAGATTATTCTCCTCCATGACATCGATCCAGTGCACACTCGCAGCCCCCATCTTCTCCTTATCATACTCATTCCAAATCGTCTGCACCAACGTCTTCGCCACAACGATCGGCCTCGGCGGCAACAACGCCTCCAACGCATCAAGTCTCCCAACGATAAAGCATCTCGCCTCCACAATCTTCATCCGCGACTCCGTAGCAGTAGTTGTAGATAATCGCTCGATATCTTCGTCTGCTTGTATGAGCTGTCCGATGTAGTCTGATAACCCGCAGTGCTCTGTACTTCCAAGATCGAACGGCGCTGGTGTCGTGAGAGGTGCTTGTGTTTCGGGACTTGAGGTTGCATCGGAGGGTTCGAAGCGTAGACCCGTGCTGGCGGTGATGCAGAGAAGGGGCTGGGTCATTTTACTGCCCGAGTCCGCGGGGAGTTGTTCGATCAGTTTCGTTAGACGGTGACTCAGTGGTGTGATGCATTCTTCCCATGGGATGTGAGCATCTGCTGGACCGGAGAGATTATCAGGTAATCTCAGGAGCACTAGCTCCGGGAAGGTTTGGTAGATGTGTATAAGACCAGCGAGACGATACGCCTCAGCGACGTTGACTAGATGCCGACATGGTGTTTTCTGGTCTCCGGTCTCGGTATTCGCAGGTGCTGACTCAAAGTCCAAACCCAAGAGCTTTTCTTCCAGCGTTTTAGCTTCTTCAATCATGTTTAGTGCGGTAGTGTGATCGCGCGTCGCAAAAGGTCCAGGATGTTTAACGTGATATCGATAATTACGACAGAGTCTCAAGGTCTGCGTCAGAAGTCGTGATACTGTGTTTGAAACACCCGTCCATGGATGCGGCATGTCGTCGACGACAGGTTCCGTCGGTAGAGCCGTTGGATACTCGTCTGCGCTGATATCCTCAACTTCTTCGGCCTCATATGTGATATATGGGTTCGTGTCTGAAACGACAGAGAGTAATAGCTCGCAATACGTCCAGCTTTTGTTGAACACGTTTAGTAATTTACGCTCTTCTTCTGAAAGATGTCGCTTTTGCTTGTTGATCCGGTGAAGAAGAGCTTTTGCTTCTCTGAGAAAAGGTATACCCAATTGCGTCGCGTTCAACCAACAGATACTCGTGCCTATACAGAACAACCCATAGATCAGACCCATGGGTACAGTGTCCAGATTCGGCGATGATTTGACAACGCGAAGTTCCGCCTCGATAACATCAGTAGCATTCTTCATCATAGCGATAGAAGTCTTCTTCATATGCGGCATCTTGGATGAGAGATACGCCGAAGACATGCTCTGCAAACTGGTCGATACAGCTTCCGAAGTTGACCACAGAGTAGTCGCGAGCATGCGATTCGAGTTTGTCGGTGAGTCATACTGCGACCATAAAGAGCAGATATCGCGAAACCAGTATTCAACGAGTTGGGTTGAAAGGTCTGTTATCGGTGGAGGAACGAACAATGTTGAGAAGTTTTGCTGCTGAACTGGATATAGAGCGAGGTCGGTGCTCGTATCGGAAAAGTTATCAAATGTCGGTGTCGCGAGATCCAACGCGTCAGGTGTCCATTCAAATTCTGGCGTAGGAAGGCCTTCAACGGGAAGATCAAGTGGGAATTGAGAAATGAAATCATCTGTAGCACTCATCTCAGATTTTGCGAGCTGATGATCTTGCTGAGCCTCCAAAGGCTGTGTGTTCAGCATGAATTCACCAAAGACTCCCTGGTTCGCATCGTTGGAGCTGTACACTGAACCAGCGGTGGTGAATGATGCAGTAGATGCAGTGTCTAGTTGTCTCTTTGGCGGTCTACCGCGACACTTCTTAGTGCCGCAGGATTGTTTTGGTGATGTCCGGAATTTATGCTCAGCGAGTTCAGCTGGTTTTTCATGCTTGGTAGACCATCTCAAACCGCGCTGATACCCTCCACACTGAACACCTCGCGATATACAAACCTGGCATTCTGGCTTTGCTTCATCGCATTTCAGCTATTCCTTATCAGTCGCGCTCATCCGGCTTCCGGAAATCGACTTACGTGTTTGGTCCGGCAGGTCAAGCATCCGGATCTAGACCTGACAGGGAGCTTCCGTTTGGCGGTGGACCTGGCACTTGATTCGGGCTCCTCCATGCTGTGTATGTAGGTTTTGAGCAAGTTTATGGGGCTGGCTGGGTATAGAAGAAAACGTGCTCAGCGATTGATGATAAGAAGTGAAGTGAAAGTGAACTGGGCTTCCCCGCAGAAGTTGGAGGGCGCGGTGATAAGATTGGTTTAGCGGGAGCCGCGGAATTGGTAAGCTAGATTGTGATTTGCTGGAGACTGATTTGCAACTCCGCAAAGCCGAGAGTCTACGTCGTATTGAGAGCAGTTCAAGTGTTGGCAGGGCTCGGTAGTTGGTTACTGTCACTCCAGTATAAGATCTTGAGATGTACAGCCAGATTGAGTGACCGTCGAGATGGCTTCGCTCCGGTACAGTTCCGAGGAGGGCAAAGCTACGGATAACAATATGTTACTGTACTTGTTAGTCAGTGGCGATAAGCGTATTCGCTAGATAAGGCGGAGACACCTGGAATCTGGTGAGCCAATGAAAGACAGTGCGCTTCCGCTAACCCAACTCAACAGCCATCGGCACAAGAAGCATGCATTGCCGATGAATGGCGGTGGCCAGTTGGGAGCAATCATAAAACTTCATTCAAGTCATTAAATATAAGCTATATAAAGCTCTTTTGGTACGGCACATCACTCCGTCGGACTCTCAACCTTCTTCTCTTCCATCGCCAACTCATCCGTCGCTTCAGCAAGGTCCGGTCTTTCTCCAAGAATCACATCGAGATCCTGTCACAATCATCAGTAATATTACCAGAGAGCGGGAAACGATACTTGCCGGCCCCTGGAATGTCTTCTTTCCGTACAAGACCCAGTATCCTGTTAGGAAAATGGCAAAGATGCCAATGACAGCCGACACGTAATCTGACTCTGTTGTTAGCATATGATGAGGGGAAGAGAGGCCGGGAGAAATACTCATTAAACTGGCGTCGACTGGAAGAACAGGCGGGAAGCAGAAGAACTATATAGGGGTAAGCTTGGCAGTGTTGGTGGAGAGTATGGCTTACGATCGATGTGATGAAGACGTAAAGAACAGCAACGTAATTGATGATCAAACCTCGAACCTTTCCAAACCTCCAAGGTGTATCCACGTTCTGGAATCTCGTCAAAGTATCTCTCCCACGAATGATAAGCGTCGCCACCGGAATGGCGTACGACATGTTCAACAAGATCGTACAGCTCGAAATGAACGCATTGAATGCAACAGTCGGTCCGAGATACAACAATCCAAAGATCGCGTTGAACACCCAAGTTAGAACGATAGTTCTGATGGGCACTTCCCATCTGGGATGGATGTGGCTAAAGTACTCGTGATACAGCGTACCTTTATCGCGAGCCATAGCGTATAGGAGTCGGGAGGCGCTGGTGATCGAGCCGTTGGTTCCGTGGATGAAGCAGATTGCTAGCATGAGCGTGAGGAATGTCGTGCCGGCGCGGCTGCCTGTTGCTTGGAGGATGAGCTCGACGATGGGCATGCCTGTTGATGTAGCGACGATGCCGGAGAGGTCGGTAAGGCAGAAAAGCATAACGAGGATAAAGATTGTGCCGCTGTCAATTTGTTGGCCTACGTTTCTCTGTGCAAAGACCTGACTTACGTTGTTCCTCCGACACCAACAGCGTAGACCATCGCCAAAGGTGCATCTCTCGACGGCGTGGGCATCTCCTCCGTCATGTGCAGCACAGCATCATATCCAATAAGTGACAGCGCTGACTGCAAAAGACCCAAGATCCACGCTATTCCGTCGTTCCAGCCTGTTTCGTTCGCAAATGTCGCAAAGACGAATTCGGGGTCGGTTTTATCGGATGTCGAGAGGAGGACGACGCTGGCGACGAAAACACTGAGAATAGACCAGTACACTACAAAGTCAGTTGGAACTCGTAGTGAAGGGGATTTGGAAGGCGTACGGGCGAGATTGTTCCAGGCACCCAGGATTCGGTTGCCGAAGGTCATGGAGAGAGTGCCGAATGTGAGGACGGCCATGAAGATTAGGTACGTCTTCCATGCTGCTACAATGTAGTTTCCATTGGACGCTACCACGCAGGCTGCCGAGATGAATTGTGCTACAAACGTCAGTTTTCATACCCTCAATCGCGTAGTATCACAAACCTGCAAAGAAACCCTCGGTCGTCACGAGAGTCAGCCATCCAAAAATGTTAATGTATCCAACCGCAAAACTCTACTTTCGTTAACATTATCCCAGAAATCACGTATCAAGAAACTCACCATGACCTTCCTCCACTTCTCAGAAGTCAGTGCCCACTGGAAATGATACTGCCCACCGGCAGTTGGCCAAATCGCCGCCAACTCACCCAAACTAGCCGCCAGCGCAAAGTTACACAAGACACAGAAGATGAAGCCATACAAGAACGCGACGGATCCTCCAGAAGGAAGAACAATAGAAAGACTTCCGGCCAGACAGATCCATGTACTAGGCTTCACATCAGAATGCGATTTGGACAGAGAGATCGGGAGAGACACACTTGAGAATGGCAAAGGTCATGGCTACCATGGTGATTTTCGATAGGCGAGGCCGGAGATGGCCTTCACCTTGGGAATTATGTGTAACTTCTGTCATTGTGATGTTTTCTGATGAGAGCTATTCACTAAAACATGGCGACTCTGCAGGGTGAAGAGCGAGGTGCTCGACTTGTATATACCACGAGGTCCAGGTCGTCGGCGAACCTAAAGATTGCGGGGAAACGCCCCCTTCGAAGCATAAGATCAACGGTTAAACGTAAGGCAGTGCTAGGTACTGTTTATTGGCAGTAGTATGACGCCGATCCAACGGCTTGATAGGTAGATTTCCGAGAAAGCTACACGCGCATCATCGATACGGCCCAAGTCTCAACTCGAAACGTAATACCCCAGATTCTCTTGCGCCCGCAAACAAGGTGTTCCAGACCGGCACGATCTCGTCGAGTCTTAGGATAGCCCATGAGGCGTTCCACAAATTCAGTAGTGAAGGAGGAATATCAGACTAAAATTACCGCTTCAAGGTTAGTTTTTTCTGTCGAGCCCCCGCAGTACAGAGTTCCAGCCGTGGAAGCCCTGACACTGTGATTCGTGCAATTTGTCACAAGGGATATGGGTTATGATTGGGGGCTTGCTTTTGTCGGAGCGATGCTTGTGGTGATTGGGTGAGGTCGAGCGTGGATATCTGAAATGGGTAATTTCTGCCATGATCTACGGGCAGGTGGTGATGGACCTGGTAATGATTGTCCAGATAGGATGAATTTGACAGTGAAGGATCGGTACCCGGCTTGGTATGTCCTTGGCTGGATCGTAAATCTGATCGTGGGATGATAAAATCCGGGGTAATGTGGATCTCGGTGTTTTTTATGATGCCGATGGACGTATCTCTAACTCAGAGTTACCATCCCCTGTGATTTGCTTGTTTCATCCTCTGTCTGTATTCAATGCAGCGTGCTGCATCACTTGATCTCTTCTTTATATCCCTAGACGACTAAAGATCGTGCCATAGTGATCATTAACTATTGGCTCTCAGGCCTTTAACACCTTTTAACATTTGTATGCTTAAACGCTTAGTGGGATAGTACGGATGTCACATGTTTCAAGAATGGGGGCCGTTTCTGTCAGTGACCAGTGAGGGTACCGTGACGGTACCTCATGCCCACTCCTGATATCTTACCCGAGGGCTCTACCCGTACGTCCCTTGCGCTAGTTGAATGTTGGTTAGCAGGCGAGACATCCTGTTCAGCTATCCTCATAGCTCTGGATAGTTCTTCCTGCACTATTATCATCATGTCTTTGCGTGTTAACAGCATCATGCTTTAGATTCAGATTATACGGATCCTGTAAGTTCCATCGTGCTCATAATACTCTTCACAAGTTATATCTTGCTTGCTTTGTGGCCCTCTGCCAGTGAGTGTTTCAGGCTCATCGTCTGCAGTCTACCACTTGCTGGCAAACCCACATCGCTCAAAGGTCCCAAGTCGTCCAGCTACAGGCCGAAGAACCAAATACATAGCCAAACGATAGTACTGCTCTAAAAGTGAAGCGTCTATCTAGTTAGGATCATTGCCGGCATGAGTGGTTGAGGTATCGATGATCTTCGATTGAGGAGTAAGTATTTCCGGCAAATTTATCCAAGACATGATGCCGACAATTGACGCCTATGACCAACTTGGAGCTCTATACTAGGGTTATGCTCGACAATTTCGGATCTCCTAAATCCAGCAGTCGAGTTGGGTACCATGGCAAAGCCGCATCAGCCCGCAGGCCGAGATCAAGATGTTTTTGCTGACGTTGACTGACCCAATGCCTCATCATATCCCCAGCAGTCTCTAAGTTACTCGAAGAGCCAAGAGCCTCGCGCAAGGACAACAAGCTTGCAATAGAGCTATGACAGAGATCCGTCTGAACAAAGGTCACACTAGTTGTAAGTGGTCTCGGGTCTTCGCATCCTTCCATTGAGGTATTAAGATCGAGAAGAATCCTGAGAGCTGGCTGTTTGTGAGGAACAGGAAACCTTGTCCATTAAAGAAAACAATCGAGAGGCCCTGCGTCTGTACGACGCCAGCTCGTATTTTTGATGGTGCAAATATCAAACTTTTCAAGGTGAACTACGATTCCCTGCGAAAGCGCCTCGTGCAGCAGCGTACAAATCCCGCATCCTTGCTTGACCGCATGCACCCAATCTCTGTGGGTAAGATGATGGCTCTTGGAACTCTGGCGGGAGGGGTCTCTCGTGGCAGCCGTCCAGGCGAAAGACTCTTTGCAAACGCTACACAGGTTCATGCTAGAGTATGAATGCGCTTAGTGCCGCGACTGCTAATAAAGCACCGCATTTGCTGATATATATATGAAATAAGATGAGCGATTTGTTAGCTAAAACTTCTTTTATCATATGCCCAACATGATGTGATATGACACGCGGTTTCATTGGATTTGTATATCTCGAATCAGAAAAGAAGCCTCTAGTGTATGCCATGCCGCCCTTCTTATAAAAGGAGTATGATCAATAGCCGTATTTTACTAAGAACAGCAACCAAGCTTGTTGGATGCTTTACTTGTGGCTTGTTCTCTTGCTGCATCGAGAAGACATAGTCAACATTCTCGTCCTCGGAGTCAGCATCCACAGCAAGTTCTTCAAAACTTAACCGGTCTGGTGGTCTAGTGGTATGATTCTCGCTTAGGGAAAACCCTACAGCATTGCTTGCGAGAGGTCCCGGGTTCAATCCCCGGCCAGACCCTTTCTTTTACTCTGTGCACGTCCTCACGATGTTTGCTTTTTGCGTTGGTGCTGTGGAGACGTGTCTTTTTTTCGTCGTGGTGCTGGGATCGGTGGGGCCCGTCGGATGGGCCCTGGCTTACCCTGCACTTAGTTGACCAGATGGAGTCACTTTGTTAAGCCGCTCTTGATACCTCTTGGCATTTCTCTATTATGGCGCTTTATCATGGAATTTTGATGCTTTTTATTCTCTGATCAGTTGTAACGAGTTTTCAACGTTATCGCTGAACTACTCCTGTTAAAATGACATTCCATGTCACTCCCTGTAATACAATGACTACAAGTACCCGCATTGGGAGATCATGAGAAAAGCAGGAATGAACAAGCCAAGTCTATTGAGCATCACATAACGAAGCAAGGCAGGGTCCATAATATTTTCACACATGTTGGCTGATCATACACAAAACCAGTCACGCCGTCCAGCCTCGAGGAACGTCATTCGCCTAGCTCAAGTTATGAAGGGTCCAAGGGACCATGATGGTGCCTGACTTTAGACGGTCATCACTGAATCATGATTTGCTGATCTACTAGGGCCACCAGGAACTGACGTACTGATTGCCGGGACAAAAATGTCCGGATCTGTCAATGGACCCTCCCAATCTTGATTATCGGGGCTTTGGGTATGATCGGCAAGCCACAGTATCTCTTCGCTGTAACTTCATACCAGCCTCAAACTGTAAACCCTTAAATTCATAGCAGACATTATTGCAAGAACGCAATTCGCGTCAGCGGCTCTAGGTTGATCGTTGGTCCAGCATAAAAACTTATGTCATCTCATGATATGATGGTTGACTGATCAGACGATCGACAATATGACGATAACTTCAACATGAGGCAAATTCCAACTTTATTCTGAATGTCCAGCTTGCGAGGAATTTTATAAATGTCTGGGAGTCGCCTTCTGATGGATTAGCATGTTCATACCAAGCCGAACAAAACTGTCTATCATACTGTTCAAAAACACCATCATGAAAGTCTTCTTCATCGTCGCCGTAGCTCTCCTGGGCAGCTCTTTCGCCGCACCAGCTACAGATACAGCCCTGGTCAAGAAATCATCTCATCTTGTCAACACTATTCCCTACGATGGTCTTCCCAGCGTCAAAGTTGACCTCGACGCCCTCCGCGCTGAGCAAAAAGCGGGACAAACTGGCACCACGAATGTAAAAGTCAAGCGGTCCCCCAAAGATAAACCAAAGAAGAAGGCATCGAAAAAGCCTTCTACCAAGACATCGGTCAAGAAGACCAAGTCTGGAAAGAAGCCCAAGACTACTCATTCAAAGAGATTGCTCAAGTCTTCGTCGACCGGCTTCAAGAATGGTCAAGATCTTGTTGATTCTATGGATAGTCTTGTCGCTCAGATCACTGCCCGCGGTGACAGAATCAGTATGTGTCATACTGTTTATAAGATTATGTCACAATATTTACTAACGCTATTAGACGGAACACTCCTCAGAGTTCAGGCCGGAACAGAGACTCGCAACAAAGGCACCACTGACACCCTCAAAGAAATCATCCAAATCCGCGCCGCCGTCTCTGGCGCCCTAACCAGACTATCCACCACCAAAAATCTCAAACTCACCAGTGATCAACGCGCAGACGTCCTCAATCTCGTCGAACAACTCGTCAAAGAAATCCTCGACATCATCAACGACCTCCTCGAGACGCTCGGTCTCAAGCTCAGCTTGAAAGCATCGCTCAACCCCCTCATGAACATGCTGAGCGACTTCCTGGGCGGCCTGGCAGTAACTGATGGCAAGCTTACGCCAGAGTTGCGCCAGCGTTTGGGGGATCTGATTAGAGCTCAGGTAAACGGTGATGATGCGCGGGGTTTCGATGCACTTGGAAGTGGGATTGAGAATCCGCTTTTGCGACTTCATGGGTCTCTGAAGACTAGTGTTGGATCGAACTAGTATGGCAGGGATATTGTCATTCCTTTAAGTGCCGGGATGTTGATAGCGGGAGTTTGAATTTCCATGGCGTTGGGTGTTTGCTATCTGTTGGTTCTGTTATCATACCGCTCCTTCAGCGATCGTTTATAGTTGTAGCAATACCAGGATTCTGTACTAGCTTTCCAATGTGAACATCATATCACTACACGCGGCTCTTCGCTTCGGACACCATTCCCAATTCTTCTATAGCTCGCGTTCGGTTATAACTAGCCAAGCCCTCTATTCCCGCTTCTTCAATCGGAGCCAATCCGTGCGCACGAACCCAGCCCCTTCGTAAACACAATCACCAGGCGGTGAAGCACTTTCACCCCGCGGATATACGGGACCCCGATGATTGGCGTATCACATCTTATCCATTTCGAGTATACTATACATATCCTGCGGAGTATTCCTTCATGATTACCCCAGAAATATGTCAGCAATGCCCAGGGGCTACTATCGACATGGGGATCCTGATAAGAGTTCCATTTTCGGGATGTGATCGTCGTATCAGACGATAACTTTCTCCCGGCTCGGAGCATATGCGTACGCGAAACTTTGAGGATGTTTGAATTCAGGAGAATGAATAAGCTTTCCCGGATGAACTTTGTTGACAGGATCGTTGATGCGACTGGTTTGTTGGTTCGAACTACGGATGGAGGTGAAACGGTGAGCCTGTTGGGTTTTACTCGCGATGTGACGTTGCATGCGTTTGCTTTTTGCTCGGGTTGGGCATAAAGTCACACTGATCTCGCCTAGTTCTGACACCTTTGAGAGGTCCCGAAGGTTTGGAATCATCCATCCTTGCCAAGGTGACACTGAAGAAAATCACGCAAACAAGACCGAGGCAAGTGTCAGAAAGAAGAAATCGTATACGCTGTTATTGAAAGACAATACAATGCTAGTTATGAACAACCCAAAACATCTCTAAATCTTGCAATCAAAAACATACTCCGCATATGGAGTGTATCTGCCCAACGTAGCATGATGGAATAGATTCCCAGTCAAACAATCAAAAAGTGCAATGACATAAGTACGCTGGTCATCGCTCAACGCCGGATCACGCATGAACCTCTCCGACTCAGCGTAATACTTCTTCTCAACATCGAAGCTCATAGTTCGAGTAATAGTCTTGGCCAAATGCGGCGGCACACACATGAGCTTTTCAATGACATGTACTGCGTTGACGACAGAGGCGCCGATGGTGCGCGACTCGTGGATCTCCTTATCGTAGGAGTAGAGATCGTTGATGAGCATGGAGTGAAGAACGTAGAGCTCTTCTAGCTCCTCAAAGGGGCCGATCTCCTCGGGAGTATGGTGGATACCGGTTCCGAAGCGAATAGCGGCCACCATGAAGCTGAGGGTGGTTAGTGTATTCTGATAGACCTGGAGGAGGGAACTCACGGTTTGGCAATATCGTGGCGGCGGTAGCCGACGTACTCAGCCAAAGTTGCGTATGTGTCTTGCTTGAATGGTGACTTTTTGCGGCCTGCACTGACAAAGAGACCAATGGCTCGGAGGAGGCCAGGGCCAAGAATGGGATCACATTCCATAACTTCATCGTAGAATCGCTTCATGTGTTTGTTCTTAGGCTTCATAGTCACGAAGTCATCAGCAACTGTTGTTTCCTAGAAGGGGGTTAGTCCTGTAAAAGTATGGTATCTGTTCAACTTACATCTTGTGTTGCACCGCGTTCCATAACATCTAGATCGGTGTTAGCGAGATCGGCGTTGAGTGGAATGTATAAATACCATCGTGGAAATACAAAAGAAGGAGAGCCTGCGTCAACAGTTCTATTCGAGTTCGCGACGCCGACGGATAGAGGTAAACGGCGCATGAAACCGCATCTTCGACGAGCTCGTTAATCTTTCCCTTTCGGCGCTCGTCCATAAACTCCACTGGTAGAGCTCCTCTCTCAGACGCTTTGTCGGCACTGATTCGATTGACCAAGTCCCGTCCAGCTGCTTCACCCTGAACCCACCACTTGGACTGTCTCACCCATGGGAGAGAAGTATGCCACGGAACGTTCAGCTGTTCAGGATACAGCGTTAGAGGAGCATCTTCAGGGACGTTTGTCTCTTTGAACAGTGAAGCAAAGTCAAGGTCGGGAGTTCCAAGAGTATCTGGACCAACAGGGTCAAAAGCACGGACCAGAGGTCTGATAGGGAAGTCTTTGTGAGGCATTGTGTATGTGAAGAAGAAGAAGAAGCTTGGATAACGGATCTAGCCAGAACTTCCCGCGAGGAATTGCGCCACCATAAGATTTATGTTCTTTTTCGATTGCCGCGGCGGTGAACGGACCATGAACTGACGACGGCAGCATCGGTTCGGGACGACTCCATAACGGCTACAACGGGCAAGGGGCTGGAACCAGTGAAGCCAGCAAGGATGTGATAAACCACCCAACAGCTCTGCATCCAGGGTGTTTGTGTTTCTTGACTGATATCGTTATCCTGCTTGCTAGCTCGGCACGTGATGACCCTTCTCCTGGCGTGATTCGATGGCAGTGCCGGCATGGGCATGGGTGATGTGATAAGACCCGGCGCTTTTCTGGTGATGAGACGTCCGCGTGGAGTCATGTAGAGTAGCATCCACCATACTTGACTTGCAGTACGACTCAGCAAGCGAGACTGTGCAGGCAGGCAGGCGGGTTTCTGCAATCATACCATGGCCCACGGTCCTTGGATGACATGTGCTGAACACCCCTGGACCAACGACACGGGTCGTATACCCACTTCGGGCGCAGCCAACGGTTACGAAAATACTACGCTGCTCCATCCGAGCGTAACCAAAGGATCCGGCTAAGTGGATGACACAAATGCAGATCAGGACCCCCTGAAACGCTTGCAGTGACTGCCTCGACTGATAATTACTCGTCCACTGTCAGGTCAAGCGGAGCAGAAGATACTGACATGCACTAATTCCCGCAAAAGTCATGGGTGCCATGCATCTCAACGTCGTAGCATTACAACACTAACGCACGTTGACTGTTAGAGCCAACAGCTCGGGTTCCCCTGCTACTGTCATGATACATACTTTTTTATTTTATTTGCCTACCTAGAACAGACTTTGGCCGCCCCCACCTGTTGGTTGCTGCAGAACAAATATCCCTGAATCCTTTGACAAGGGGGAAGTTGACACGTAATGGGACTAGGAATTTTTAGTTTAAACGGTCGCATCATTTACCCCGGCATTGCTCGACCGTTGGATGTGACGGTTGACGGGGCATGGACCATGATAGACGGAGGAAACGACCCATTGTCAAATGTGATTCCTTTGGTGTCATCCGAGGTACGTGTGAATTTTATGCACGATGTTACATAAGACAGTAATATCGGCGAAAAAATGGGGTTTGTCACAATTGCATGTTGGGATCAGGATTTAATACTATTACTCAATTCATGCCAGACTACCTCTGCCAGTATCTAGACCTAGTTTACTTATCCCAATGGACATCCATCTCAGGAGACTATCCCAGACATATACCAAATCCCATAGCACCTTTCGTAATCTGACACCTTCTCGTACTGGCGAGAGAACATTCTCAAGGGAGCATTACCATGCTAAAACTCCAGGACCCAATGCAAATCCGTACCGTGAACAAAAACAGTCATCTCAACAAACAAACATTTCCGAAGGAGCATCGTGCTACAACTTCAGGTCGAAACTAACACCAACCATGCAAGAAGCTTAGTTGCCGGGCTTGAGGAAAGCGGGCATCTCGTCGTCAGATTCATCGTCGACCTTTCCCCAGTAGACAGCAGAGGAAAGAATACGGTCATTGAAGGCAGTCAGTCGCTTCTCATTGTCGTAGACGGGACCGTTGAATTTGGTCTTGAGGAAGGACTCAGACTTGGGGAGTTGGTAGACGTTGGTCTCCGCGCCAATGGACTCCTTTGAAGAGACAGAGTTCTCGTCCTCAGATGAGTCGTTGGCAACATCCGAGTCGTCAATACCCTCCAACCAGTTGTGGACCGAGTCCTTGAGACCGGCCGCTCGACACTGGATTGCTTCCTCAGTGAAGTAGTCCTTAATGATGCAAGCTTGAAGCTCATTGACCATTTCGTCAGTAGCCTTGACAGTGACGCCGGACTTGAGTTGGACGTTAGACTTTGGCTGAAGGGCGGCCATGATGGTGTCCTTCTGGGCATCCAGGTCGACCCAGACATCGTTGTCATCAAGGTGATCAGAGAATCGATCTTCTTCCTCTTCCATGTCGGAAAGGGCCTCGACTAGGTTGGTGCGGCCGGGGATGCCATAGTCCTTGAGGTGGACACCGCCAGGGCCGAGCTCGCGGTTGCGAACCACGGTCTTCTTCTTGGAGGTCAAGAAGGAGAACATTTTGATGATGAGATGAGAGTTGTTAATGATAAGTGTTTTTGTTGGTGAGTGGTGTCGTTGATGATAAGAGTCGGAGTGTTTTGGTGTGAGTTAATGGAGAGTGAGTTGATGGAGAGCGAAATGCTGTTGTGTAAGTTGACAGAAGTGAGTTGCTGATGCAAGTCGAAGTGCTTCAGTGTGAGATGATAGAAGTGAGAAATATATAGAAGTAGAAGTGTGATGTAAGTAGATGAAGAATGAGATGAGATACTACAAGGATATCTCAGCTCAGAAGTCTTGTCGAGTTTGTAGAAAGAAGAGTTTCAGAAGTCTCGACCTGGAGCGAAAGGATTGTCTTAGTCGGGAGATGCTCCTCCTGATCTGGCAGTGTCACACCAAACTGAACATCATGACAAGTGAACACTACCCAACACTGGCAGCTCGGTGTCCATGTAGCCAATGTAGTCGTTGCTTGAGAGAGATGCCTGGAAGGGAAATCCATTAACTTGAGAGTTGTAAGTGGTTCGACCAATGTGAGGGTTTGCCAAGGCCCAAAGAGGTGGTGATACAGTGGCATGCATTGGTGAGCTGGAGAACATTGGGAGGAACAAATGGCGGACGTCATAGGTTTCTACTTGCAGTGGCGGAAGTAGTACGAACACGTTTTTGTCGCGGAGTGGACGCGTCTGTAAGTTGACGTACGCGCTGAGAATGGAACAGCAGCGGGACAGCCATGCGGAGTTTACATCACTTGTTCTACAGGGAAATTGAACACGTCGCAGTTCAGGGGCTGGATACAAGGGAAGGTCTAGAGTTGTAATTGTTGACACTTTGAATTCGTTATAATCGTGTAAAGTAGGAGTAACATTCGAAAGGAGGAAATAGTATAACCAATATCAGTCAACATTCTAGAGGTCTTAGAGCGAGTTCTCATTGCTTCAATTTGCCTGCATATCAACTTCACAAGCAATAGTAATAACCTCTCATATTGCCAACTTCCCTAAACTCCCTCACGAAACCTTCTTCTGACCCTCCAAGCTATACTGCGCAATCATTGATTCGGGCACCTGGACTCTTCCTCGTGGTGCAATTTTCATTCCGTGCACATCCCGCATCATCGCCCAAGTGATGCCTTGTCCTCCCTCAGCGTTGATCTCATACACTGCGTTGATGCGATATGCGTAATCGTAGCCCTCGTAATCGGGGTCTTTCTGGTTGTATTCCTCGCTTCCAAGCCCATCTTCAGGCAGGGGCTGGTCACCGAGGTTTCTCGTGACGGCTTCGTTGACGGGGCAGATGTGAGTTATGGCGGAGTGGGGAGCGGTGCGGTAGAACCAGATGCGCTGGATGCCGGCCATGTTGTACTTGCGGAACTCGTAGGTCTTGGTGCCGTCGATGATTTGTTGCATGTAGGGGTCGTTCATTGCGAGGATCATATCGCTGCGCTGGGGGGTTTTGCTGGGAGAGGACATTTTGGTGGTGGGTTGGTGTTGAAGCGCTGAGATAGAGGTGATGCTTATTTATGGGGTAAGCCTAAAGTTAGATTAGACTTAGGAACGTGTTGTCTGAGGTCAGGTGACAGCGTGAAGTTGGGTTGGATTGCATTGTCAGCAGCCGGCAGAACTCCTCGATTATCAGCAACGAGGGCAACGATAAGTGATGGACTATGGCCGCTCAGAAGACACGCCTCATTCATTTCAGTCAATGCCGTAATTATGTGTTAAGCCGCTTTGAAAGAATGGGAAGTGCGTTTTTGATACAAGGGCGATCTATAAACAGACGTTTCTAAGTTCTAAGCGTAAAGTCTGAAGAAAGTATATCTTTCTACCCATATAACACGGAATTTAACATGTTCTTATGCTCTGAAGATTAGATTTACTGAACAGAAGTGGAGCTGATATTAAATCAAGAATGTTCTCGCAACAAAGAAAATGATGTTATATAAATCTTATCATCTGATCACTATGATGTCCTAATGAACATCACCTGTACATGAACAACCATAGCGCAATGACGATAAAACCTGAAAGCTCAAACAGCAAGACCATGGCGTCTCGCTCGAGTCGCAGCCATGATCAAATCCCACGCAGCATTATCCTTCTCCAATGTCCCCTTCTCCGGCTCAAACCCCTCTTCGTCACAATCATACCGCGAATTCTTCTCCAACCATGGCGAAGGCCCAAGACCACAGTTATACTCAATGTACTGCATCCGACTCCTTCTCTTATCACTGATACCAGTCCCATATCTATGCTTCTCAGACACAAAGGTATTCTGCCCATCCCAGTATTCCTCCTCCGTCGGGGCAGGACAGGCAAAGTCTCGGTGCAGGTTTCGCGTGAGGCGATGATCCACAGCTTGCAAGTCGATGTCCTTGTAATCTGGGTCTTGTAGGATCGCCTGGCGAGTATCCTTTGGACACTCCCACCAGCACCCATGACCAACTCGGAGCGTCTTCAGCCCCTTCATTGAATCCTTCCACTGAGAAAGGATCTGATGCCATCGGATGGGAAAGTCGCGCTTGATAGGATTCCATCCTCGTCCTGTACCGCCTTGCGCAGTATGAGCTGTGTGATCAGCATACCCATCGTCCCCAATGCGAAGCTGACGAGCATGGTACAGGATGGGACAATCATCAAGATACAACTCCTCAAGACCTCCACTGCCGTTCTCCTTACCGAGGTTGGAAAACCACTCAATCTGCCACCCATGAGTAAAGACATAATTTCCCAGCGCAAAAATCTTGAGATGAGGGAACGGTGAGTCCTCGCCAATGTTTCGAAAGTCCATGATGGGAAACCAGCCCCAGTAGTCTTTAAAGTATAATGACAGTACGCGCAGATGATCCGCAATGCTAGGGGAGAGCCACGTATTGTGGATGTTGCCGAAGAAATCATACTTTTCAATATAGTGAATCGTGCTCTCAGGTGACGCGTCGCACGCTTCTGTTGTGACGAAAAGCCTTAGGTCGACGAGACTTGGTAGAGAGATGATCGTCTTCCAGGCCTCAGACGAAGCAAGATTGGGATCATCATAATCCGCAAGATGCGTAATCGTTAACTCCTTCAGCGGGAATGGCTTATCGTGGGCGAACTCAAGATCTTGATCACTGTAGTCAAACCTCTCATCCTCGTCCTCATTGAGATATCCCTCCATAGCCTGATCAATCTTGATTTGCTTCTCCAGCGTCCACAGCCCCGCAGCGCAGTGGAGGATAGTATCAAGCACGCGATATCGCAACTCAAAGGTTTCTTCGATTGTTTGATAGTAACGATCATCTTCGCCGCAGTGCTCTTCAAAGCGAATATGAAGCGCCGTAACGTTAGTGAAGCATCGTAAGTGGGGGAGCGCGTTCATGAAAGCTATGGGGAAGATGTATGACTGGTTGCAGAGGTACTCAAAGTCAAACTCAATGCGCGTGTCAATGGTGATTTCGCGGACTAAGCCTCGTAATTCGGGGGTCTTGGCGATCTGGATAAATCGCTCAATAGATGGTGGATTGAATGCTTCGAGGCGTAAGCTTCTGAATTTCCATGGCCGTGCGATGCCATTGAGTCTGTGAGACATGAGACGGAAATTGGAGAGGGTAGGTGGTGTGAGGAAGGAACAGATGTTGTCCCATATCTCAGTGACAAGTCTTGAGTCGTCAGAAGCCATGATGATTGAGGTGAGATGAGGTTGATGAAGTTGAGTTGAAGCATTTTGAAGTCGTTGGATGAGCGCCTTATAAGTTTCTGCTCAGCACTAAAGCAACCCCTGTAGATGGGGTTGGTGCCTAGATCTGGTAGGCAGTCGGCGCGCTAGACCCGCTGGAAGAGGAGCTACATATGCAGAGATCTTCCGACTTTGAGCTACAGAGCCAAGGTCTGGTCTGTAGACAGGCAAAGCCTGCCTAAATGTTTTACAATCTCTACGGAACATTTCATAGTGGTTCTAGGGAAAGTGATTCGGGGGGAGGAAAGAAGATACAAGATCTTAATCCTAAATAACAAAAGGACTTAGGTAATATAGCCTAAGCTTAGATGACTTTTACCGAGTTTATTTTGTCACCCCGTATTAAAGTTTGCTGTTTTGTTGCCTCCCGAGGTGATTCCAATCTCTCCTGTCTTCCCTGGTGCCGCAGCCTACCTCGTCCTTACAGCGGGGTTCTCAATTAACGGCTCACCATCACGACCGCGCATACTCACCTTCTCATTTGCATCTCATTGGAGGCGCAAGTCATGATAAGCAGTGAAATCGCTCTCCGAGCGGTATATGAATGGAGTGCTGTAATGTACAAGTCATGAACCAATTGTCTACCAACACCTCGCTCACAGTGTAATGCCATAAAGACCCTCGCCCTGTATAACCTCACCATTCTCATACGTCACCCTCTTCCATCCTTCAACATGCGTCTCATCGCGAAGCCACTCAACAGTAGGCCAGTAGCGTTCATCTTTCTTGATTGTCACGACGGAGGGAGTTCCGGTGTAGTTCATCATCTTGATCTTGAAGTCTATGATCTTGTCAGTTACGTTTTCCCGTGAATCAAGGCAAAGGAAGCTCGAGGTCTGCTATCTTCACTTACAAGTTTTATCAGGGATGCTGGCGATGATCCCCACAAGTGATTCGAGATCCGGTGTAGGCTTATTATCGATATGCGTGATAAAAGTCGTTGCGTAGACGTTGTATAGGTTCGCCGGCGATCCTATGAACCAACTTGTGATGTACACTTCACTCGGCAGCTTCTTGATACTTTGTCGCACGGTGCGATGTGGCTTCTGCGCCGTCAATCCGCAAAAGTTAACAACACGTGAGGTCTCAAAGTCATCTTCAGAGACAGTCTGCGCTTTGAAGCTGATTTGTTCGCCATTTCGCACAGCGACGACGTCAAGGCTTTCCTTCCAGTACATGACGTCCACATCATGGAGCTGCGTGATAAGCTTGTCGTCGAGCGTGAGCAGGACGTCACCTTCACCGAGTTGACCAGGGAGTTGCTTTGGCCCGCGCTTTACCATGAAGAGTCGTCGGTCGGAGGAGGACTTGCTCTGGACCTTTTCGATCCACTCCTCGGCTACGCCCATGACCCGCGCTTCAATCATGGTAACGGCCTCGAGCTCGATGGAGAGACTGCGTAAGGTCGGGACGGCGCCTTGGCTTAACTTCTCAGCGATGGGCGCGATGGCTTGTGAGCTTAAGCCGAAACACGCCTCGTCAAGATCTTCCATCTCGTACACGACCCAAAGAGCCTGAACGACACCGTCTTCACGGATGAGCACGCCACTTCCGCAGTGATTTCCGATTCGAGTCTCAACATCGATACGATCAACGTTGACAGGACGGCCGCGGGGTGGATTTGGTGGTTCTCGCTCGAGGGGAATGACCTTTGTCACAGCTGTTGAAGCATACACCATCTCATCGCAATCATTATGCCCCACGAAGAAAGTCGGTGCACCCTGTGAGATCCTCTCAGTGCTGAAGATGGCGCTTTTGACGGGCGCGTCAACGAGGCTAGGGTCGTATTGGATGATAGCGTAGTGATGCGCAGGATGCAAGAACACGACCTTTGCGGGAACAAGCACCGAATCGGCAAAGGTGAGTTCGATATCGCAGAGCTTCGTCGGCACGACCGTTCTCGAAACGATGACATAGCCTCGATCAGCGTTCACAACAAGACCCATTCCCAATTTAATGCGCGCAGATTGTCCATCGATAAGAACTGGCGAAGAGAATCGCACGTGGACGAAACTCCTCGCAATCTCGGCAATTTCACGCTGAGCGATATGCTCCAGCGCATCAAAAGACGCACTTAATCGCGGCGGTCGAATAGCAGGTAACGGCTCAGCAAGTACCTCAGCATCCCAAACACCCGTGGTGTCATTCCTCTTGAACATCTTCATGCGTTGGAACCAATGTCGATCAATAGGCACAACAGCCGTTCGAACAGTCTGCGGTTCCCAAACATACCAGAACTTGATTGCCACGCGTGCTCTGTCAGAGATATCCTTCATAACTTGCACAAAAGCATCGAGGTCCGGCGTCTTTTTGTGATTGACGCTATCGACCATGATGTAGTTATCGTGTGTGGGGTGAAAAGGGCCGGATTTACTGACGTACACGCCGCGACAGGGGAGGAAGTATCGTTGGGCGATTTGGTATGAGAGATCATGGAAACAGGCTGCTCCGACGGTGACAAAGCGATCGGGTGTGATCTCGCAGAGGTCTTGGACGAGGATATCCTCTTCGACGTCTTGGCCGTCTCTTTGGACGAGAATACGTATTGTTTTGCCAATGTTGGAGTCGAAGATTTCGTTGAGGCGCAGGAATTGTGTGACGAGATCCCCGTTGATCTTGAGGAGGATATCGCCCTCTTTCAATTTTTCATCTGAAGGACCCTCGGGTAAGACGTCCATAGCGACGATGACGTTATCCTCCCCAGGGAAAGATTTACGCAAGACACTCTCCCACTCAGGACTTAACCCCAGCCGCCGGCATTCATCGAATGGCTTTAATTTAAAGACAGTCTGAATCTCACCCCTCTTCACCTTCTCACCGCGTTGAATCTGCTTCAGTGCACGTAGCGGTCCATCCAGTGGGAGGAAGTAATCCGTTGATCCGTCGGTGCGCCCGCCTGCTTGGAGAGCGATACCGTGCCCGTCAACATTAACAACAGGACTTCCGGAACTACCTCCTGACGCGGAGGCATTGGCTTGGAAGTAACATGTGTTGAAGTCCATGTAACCATCGTATATAGGAGCATTTCTGTCCAGACGGCTTATGAAACCGGAAAGAATGCCGAGCTTTTCGCCGCTATCGTTGCCGATGACTTTGATCTCGGTGCCAACTGTGCCAGGTTAGCTGCGTGCTGTACCCCACAGGCTAGGTACAAGGGCAAAAGAACTTGGGATCTTGGCCCTAAGCGATGGAAATATTTAGGTAAGTTAGCCTCAGCTCAGGAAACTCTCTCCTAAGTTTATTTGACATCCTCGTCCAAGATCCTAAGTTTCCTTGCTCCCTTCGGGGCTGGGGACTCACCCTTTGCGAGGTCGGGTCTGAGTTCCATCGCGGTGAGAGTCATGTATTTAACAGCCTTGGGATCAAACTTCAAAAAGCCAAAGTCGTGTACTGGGTCGCGATATATGGGGTACGTGTCGACTTCCTCCTGATTATTGAAGACGATGTACCCCGAAAAGGGCCCAGGACCGACGACATGTCTATTAGTGAGAATGATACCCTTTTCCGCATAGACAACAAAGCCAGTTGCTTCGCTCGTCTTGCTATTCTCTGTATCAAACGAATAAGGATGCGAGAACTTGACCGATACAACGCATCGAACAACTTTCTCTATCGCTCTTTGCCAAGCTTCGCTTTCTCGCTCTGAGAGGAGGCCTGCAGTAGCGGGATGTTCTTGTTCTGCTGTGTGATGTGTGCTAACGCCGTTCTCTGTTGTTGAGAGGGATACATCGCGGAGTTTAGTGAGGATGGGATCCTGGTCGATGGTCATCCTGGCGGTCCAGGGTTGGCAGCTGAGGATGGTAAGGTAGTGGTCTATAAGATGCGTATGATCTACTTATTTGGAGGTAAAGATGAGATGTATAAGAATGAGATCGAGGTGAAGGAGGTTGAAATAGCCGTTGCTTACGGTGCATCAGCCAAGGCAGCTCTTTCTTGTTAATCACTGCATCTTGCGTCTGTGACCCCTCATCAAACCCGCATGAATCAATTACTCAGCCCCCAAAAGTGGATATCCCTCAACGACGAAGCAATTTTCATTGGACGCACTCCAAAGTCGGTAAGAAAACTTGCGACCTTTATTCTGCTTGACAAAAAGAACTTGGCAGTCTTAGAGGAAATCAGAGCCAGTCCTGGAAATCTTTATTATATCAGCCTCATTTCCAGCTAGAGCTTTTCTTTCCCTCTCACGGCAGGCAACCGCGCCAGAGAATCAAGGCAATGCCCGTGATTTTCAGCCTCATAAGGCGTCCCGAATGACTCCTGGGACTTTTTAGTGGGTATTTGAAGATCTTGTGTGGTTTTTGTGTCGTGTGAGATGTTCAGCTCGGAATTATCGGGCGGCCGATCCAAGGGAATCCGAATATTGGTCTGCAGACCTTGAGAGTCAGCTTACCACTGACGCGGTGACTCATGATGTTGCACATGATCCACGTTTTGTATGAAGATGTGAGTAACTGCGAGAATTGATGCGTACTCTGCACGATTAATTTTAGAGCTGAATGTGTCTTCGTTACACGCAGAACTTATGCTACAAAGACCTCCTTATCGGGGAACAAGGAAATACCTAGCGGAGCTTCATTTAGGGCATTAAAATAAACTCAGCAAAAGGTATCCTAAACTCATATAAAGTTAACTAAATCTTTTATCATTTAGTAACGTCTAAAAGCAATGCATATTTAACCAGAGGCAAGAGAAATTCTCGTCTTGCTCTCCCCCATCCTCAAACTCCACTCCCCATCCCAATCCTCCCTCTTCCTAACCTCCACCTCAACACTCTTCTTCGGCGTATAAACAGTCGCCATATCCCCCGTATTCAACGCCGGATTCTTCACCCACCCCCCCTTCACAGGTGTAATATCGCTCCTCACAGCAAGGAGCGCAATGACGATGAGAATTTCAGTCGTGGCGAATTGACGCGCTGGACAAAGATGAGGTGGTGCACCCCATGCAACAAAACTGCTAGCTTTTCGGTCAGATGAGTCTTTGGTGAAGCGGTACGGATCGAATTGGTCAGCCGTCGGTCCCCATGTTGATGTGTTGGTGTGCACGGGTTGGCCGGGCATCATTACGTAGTGGCCTGCTTTGAGGAGGTATTTTCCGTCGAGGAGAGTGTCTTCTGTGACTTTGCGGATGTTGGCGTGGACGTGTCGCAGTCTTTGAGTCTCCTGGAACACTGATAATGTCAAGGGACACTTCGTCTTCAAAGCCGCAACATCTACCGTGAAACCAGATTCCTTCTCGCCATTGACAGCCTGCTCAATAACCTCCTTTCGTACCTCCTCCAGAATATCCGGTCGAGAGAAGAGTTCGTAGATAGTCCAGTACATGATCGGAACAGTGTTGGCGAAAGCAGCAGTTCCGAACGTAGCTTGCTGTTTGCAAATGTCATCTTCATCGATACCAGCTTCTTGCATTGATCGAAGACGCTCTTTGTAGATGAACGATACATCGCTGGGGAGGTTCTTGTTATACTTGCGGAAAGCATCAAAGACAATCTGGCGGGCAGCGTAGCCTTTGCCAGTGATGTCGAGGTTTACCATGTGAAGAGGAAGATACGATTGCCATTTCCTATCCAGTTAGATGATGGACTGGCGTCATTGGAGAGGGTGCTTACCAAAAAGCTTGGTCAACCTTGGGATCAAGAAAAGGATGCTCGACACCAAAGATTCCACAGGCACTAGCCTGGACAACAGCATACTGCGCCCACTCCAGCAAGTTAATCTTTGAAACCCCATCTGTCTCTTTCGGCAGAAGTTGCTCGATGTCTATCAGCGCACGATCTCCCATTCGAAGATTCTGCTCATCGAGAAACGGTCCCGTGGCAAGACCGTTCTTATGCGCGTGACTAAACGAATCAACCCATTCTGTACCAAAGACTTCAAAAGTCTCGGGTTTCGCGTCACCCATAAGTTTAGCGGCTGTCTGCATAAATGGTCGGAAGGATAGAGTCTTGGAGGTCTTTTGGATCAGAGGGATGAGACGGGATGTTTTCGCGATGTAGAGTTTTGTGTTGAAGATGGCGACTGTGTACATTTCCTCGTTGGTTTGTTTGCTCCCACTCAGTCAGTTTGCGTCAAAAGAGTTGAGGGCTGGAAGTACCTTGTGATTCCATGGTAGCCAGAACTATACTTCATCATACCCCATAAGTGACCAAAGAGCGGTATTTTCGACTGTAGTCTCTTGGGCTCCCTCGGGTCGTCGAACAGTGAGAGAATCCATTCTGCCGCGTAGGCAAGCAGGACGAAGCCCGCGATACTGTACACAGCTTCTCGCAACATTGTGATGATGATCTTTCAAGAACCCAGCCCAGTTGAGCAAGTGCTGGATACTAAATAGCAGATCGATTTCCTCGCTTATCCAAGATTTTAGTCTGTAGGATTCTCATGATCCGAATACGAGAACACCCCTTTGGTGGATCTCTGACGGAGGAATATCCCTAGCGTGACGCTACTACAGCGCTGATGGGACTTCTGTTCAGGGATCAGCATAACAAAACTGGATTACCCCGAGACGATGAGGATTTATGGGGATTTCATGATTGGGGGAGAGAGAGCCTTGTTTTACCCCGTAATCTGTCGTGTTTGGGGAAGAATCGAAGATTGAACTGCTGAACAGGGTCTTAGTGCACTCCAGAGAGGATGCCAAAATAAACTCGTCAAAGAATTCTCTAAAACTAGGAGAACTCGCCTGGAGCTTTGCAATTCCTAGGTGTAAGGTCCTAAGTTTATGGTCTTCCCTAGTAAACTTTGGCAATTCTTATTCTTTCGCGATTCGTGATAATGGTAAATTGGACTCAAAATCTAGGTATCTGTGATACTCCTCAACTTCAGTCTCTTTTCCTAACGACCGCCTTCTCAACAGCGCCAATCATGCCACCATACAGCTTTTCCGTGGCCTCGGCGTCCATATCCGTGCCTGTAAAGAAATCGTTTGCATCAGGGTAGAAGAGCATATCGAGAAGTGCATAAGCCAGACTCTCTAAACCCTTGAACTCACGGCGAAACTCGGCAACGATGGTAGCAAAGTTGTCGTTGCTGGAAATATCCTTTGTCTTCTTCTCAGCGATTTCTGACCATTCCTCGAACCCGCCCTGCCACGGCTTCAATCGACTTTCGTCAGGTAGCCCCCGATGTCCACCGACGGCTATGGGCAGAAACACGTAGAAGAAAGACTCGAGATCGTGGCGATATGTAGGAAGGACGCTATCGCTGCTGCTGCGCGATAAGTCAACGGCAATGAATGACTCGATCCCATCCAACCGGTAGGGTTTCTCCAGTTCGATCTCCAAGTCCATAGCGGTGTCAAAACCGATGAGAATTCCTTTGGAAGCGTCTGAGTTGTTATTTTCGGGGTGGGGGATAAAGAGGTTATATGGTCATTTTTGATAGCCCAGATCACTGCTAGTCCTCAGGTCTCGTAGCAAATAAAATATCAAAGTTGAATGACTCGGAAGGTATGAGCCTCTGTGTTCAACTATGGGAGCGCAACATGAATCTCAACATTATAGACAGCAGTCATCCCATAGTTGAACACAGAGACTCATGCCTTCCAAGTCATTGAAAGAAAGTCAATTTCCTCCTATATCCCAACGCCCGCTTAACTATCCATGCTTCGTAATCTAAAAGCTCTTTCCATGCTCGATGCAACCAGCGCATCTAAGCCTCTGCTGGCTTCCGCCCCGTGATGAATCGATAGCTCGTGATCAATCTCAGCTCACGACTTCGAAACTCCCGCTTGACACCCTCCATCAACACCATAACTTGGTCATGCGAATAATTCCACACGCGCGTGAACAAAGCTGGTGTATGCGACTCAACTGACATTTGCATATGCGTCAGCTCAAACTTTCCCAGCTCCTTCAGCGTCGGGTCTTTCGCCCATAGCCCAATGGGTATCTACCAAAGTTAGTAACCAGCGATGTAGCGATGACATGAAAACTTACTCTGTAAACTCTCTCAACGACATCTTCGAAACCAGCATCAATCATCCACTGCTTATGATACTTGGCCACGTTGATCTGCTTGCCAAACATCTTACTCGCCTCATCAAGCTTATTAACCCACTCCATCGTCCACGGCGCCCTATCGCAACTATCATCGTCGCTGAAGATCCACGCATCGTACTCCTGCATCTCCATGTATCCGCCTGGCTTCAAATTATTAAGCGCCTGCTTATAAAACCTCATCCAATCTGCACTAGTCCCGCTGAGCGCCCGGCCGTGGATGTAGTCAAACTTTTCGCTCTCGCGGTACGTCCACTCATCTTCGTAGTCGTCTACGTGAAACATGCAATTACCTGGAACCCAGTCCGGCTGGATCGGAGAGAGGTCTATGCCTGCGACTGTGGCGTTGGGGTACTCGTCTGCCATTTCTATGGCCCAGATACCAGTGCCGCAGCCGAGATCCAAAATGCGGTATTCTTCGGTTGAGTCTGGGCTAGGTAGCGGTGCTGTATGCAGGGCGCCGCCGAGGAGTAAACGCCAAATGTGATGCTGAAGATCCAAGCGCTGTTGCTCCTGGTCGTCGTTGGGCAGGACGTATTGGCCCTCGCGAAAAGCGTGGTAGCGACGACCATTTTCATACTGGTAGTCGTAGATTGATGACGTGGCGGAAGCAGTGTAGACTGAGCCTCGGTCAGAGCCATAAGTAGAGTCTGCATCATCGCCAGCTATTTCATCCTCCTAAAAATAATCAATAAGATATATCAAGTCTGTGTCAATGAGTCAGAGCGTACATCGACTTGGAGCGGCGCATGCTCTTCTGGCTGTTGGTCCTCGTCATCTGCGGGCGATCGGCGCGTCTCGCCAGGATCTTGACCCGACAGAGTGGTAACGGGTGGAGGAGACCCTGACGCTACGGGCGACGAAGAAGTCTTTGGTTTGGAATCGTGTTCAGAGCCCATAATGATAAGAGATGGCTCAAATAGGCACTATTAGGTATGTGAAACCGTAGTCATGTCAAGCTTGGAGCGGAGTATCAGGGAGGGAAAAGACTGATCAGCCACGTGGGGAAAAGCGCGGGAGGCACGGAAGAAAGATAGAGAGAGAGAGCACAGAACGAGAGGAGAGAAAACTGGGAATTCCAGGGCCGTGGTACGATTGGGGAAACACGCGAGGATGGGCTCGATTAGGTTTAGTCACCTCGATCTAGGAACGCATCTCCGTCATTTAGAGGGGGGGCCTAGACTGTAGCAGCTCGAACTAAAGCCAAGTCGGCTAAGGAAATAAACCCTCACCGAATTTCTCCTCCCCGTTTCTCCTCTTTCCAATACAGAACGAACCAACAAAGACAAACAAACGAAAGCAATGGCCAACGATAAACTCATCTGCGTCGTTGGCGCCACAGGCAACCAGGGCGGCTCCGTCGCCCGTCGCTTTCTCAAGGCGGGCTTCAAAGTGCGTGGCTTGACCCGCAACACCGCCTCACCCTCCGCCCAAGCCCTGTCGTCGGCGGGAGCCGAAGTCGTGGCTGTTGATCTTAATGACGTCTCGACTCTCAAGAGCGCATTTGCTGGAGCAAACGTCATCTTCAGCGTGACCAACTACTGGGAGCCGTTTTTCCGACCAGATTGTCGGGAGCAGGCGGAGAAGGAGGGTATTTCGTGTCGCAAGTTTGCGTATAACGTTGAGGTGCAGCAGGGCAAGAATATTGTCGATGCGGCTGCTACGGTTGTCGCTACGCTGGATGATAATGGTTTTTTGGTCTCGACGCTGAGTCAGGCTGAGAAGTGCAGTGGAGGGAAATTCAAGGAGTTGTATCATTTTGATGGCAAGGCGGATGTCTTTCCGGCGTACGTTGACGAGAAGTATCCTGAGCTTGCGGCCAAGATGTCGTGCATTCACACGGGATACTTTTTCACGAGCTTCAACATTCTGCCTGATTCTTACATGAACAAGGTAGGTTCATCCACGTTTGGCATGAACTGGCACTCATATGGAGCAGCTCCCTGATGGAACCTTTGAAATGTCCTTCACGACCTCCCCCGACGCCCTCGTTCCTCATCTCGACCCAGTAGGAGATCTCGGCAACTTCACCTACGCCGTTTACCAAATGCCCCCTGGTAAGGCATACATGGCCGAAGGTACAACCTGCACATGGCCAGAGTGGATTCAAACCTGGGGCCGCATCAACAATGTCCCCGTCAGGTACCGCCAGGTGACACCAGATGAGATGACTGCCGCGACACCTGATCGCGATGCAGGTATCGAGACAGGATACATGTTTTCGTATACTTCTGATCCCGGATACGATGGCGGCATGAAACTCTTGAGAGCGAAGGATATTCGTGAGGTATGTTATAGTCCATGCTTGGAGATTTGGACGGCTACTGACTTTACAGGCTGGCATCGACTGCCCCATGACAAGCTGGGAGGAATGGGCCAAGAAGTACGACTGGTCTGCTATTCTGAACAAATAGATGTACAAGATATCTGGGCAAGGGATTATTAGCGCAAAATCTGTTGCAGCGACTTTTCACAGTAGACTACATTAGGGCCGAAAGCATTATGAATAAACATGAGAACTATTACCATTTCTTTTTGATCTGATGTTGCAATGAGTCAGAACTTCATTATATGAGCAGTCATAATGACTGATTCTCTTCCAGCTGCCATCTTGCAGCACCTTTCGCATGTAACTCAACGGTATCAAACATGGGCATGTCTACATCCCCAGGCTTGAGTATCATCTGCAACTCTGTACACCCCAAGATAACCCCTTCAGCACCCCTCTTGTGCAAATCCCTGATCTGACCCATATAAAACTCCCTTGACTGAGGAAGTACCTTATTACACGACAGCTCTTCAAAAATCACACGATCCATCCTCCTCCTCGCCTCCTCCCCCTTCGGAACAAGAACCTCAATCCCAAACCTCCTCTCCAGCCTCCCCTTCAAAAAGTCCTGCTCCATACTAATCTGTGTCCCCAACAACGCAACCTTCTTCAACCCTTGTTTAATAATCGCATCACCCGTGAAATCAATGATGTGCAACAACGGAAGACCCGTTGCATTTTCAACATCTTCTGCCCAGCGATGATTCGTGTTTACGCAAAGGACGATGGCTTCTGCACCGATGGACTTGAGATTCTTTGCTGCGGTGCATATTTGGCGGGATACTTCGTTGTAGTTGCCTGCTTGGAAGAAGCCGAAGATCTCTGCGTGGTCGAAGGAGTGGCCGCCGCCGAGACGGTGCTGGACGTAGGCGTTTATTTGTTTGTAGTAGAGGAGGGTTGCGTTGTAGGTTGTGCCGCCGAGAAGACCTATCACACGCATCTTTGTTGGTAATCGTGCTTTCTTTTCCTCTCAACGATGGAAATGAGGCAGAGAATCGAAGATAGTGATGAGGGGAGTTTGTAGTGATTGAACAGCTTGACGCTTGAGGTGGGGTTTGTTGTGTTAGTGCAAGACCTTGGAGGAGCTAGCTCTAGTAAGCTGAAGGTAATCCTATTGGCTATAATCTCTTATCAGCCCTCTCACTGGACCCACTTCATCGTAGTACTCTAACGGCCGTATTCGACTGAGCATTTTTTCCCAACGACAAGACAAGGTGCTCGGAGCATCAAGATCGAATCTCTTGAGTAGAGATATGACTTCAAAAAGACCCT
This sequence comes from Fusarium coicis, assembly GCA_013781345.1. Taxonomy (NCBI): domain Eukaryota; kingdom Fungi; phylum Ascomycota; class Sordariomycetes; order Hypocreales; family Nectriaceae; genus Fusarium; species Fusarium coicis. The sequence goes on along the minus strand of JAAOAJ010000602.1, from coordinate 40,150 downwards.
AGCGCCGAGCTGTAGTATGCTGATCCTAGTTTGAATACCTCGAGACAAAGTCTTGCTCTTTGTTGACGCACGCTAAATGACACAAAAGCTCGCACAATCGATGCGACTGGAGCAAAAAACAGACATAACACGGGTTTCAGGGAGAAAACTCTCCATGTTGCATACCTTTCTTTATGCTTTCATACTGAGTAAGCAAATGGCTTTGTTAATCAACATGTGCGTATTGTGTTTAATGATGATAGAGATATGCTACCGGGTAGCATCACGAACCTCAGCAAGTGACAAGTGGACGCGACATCACTAGCATTCCCTGTTTGCGCAATTTTGCAATCGAATTGAATTATTCAAACAACCCTTACTCATTATCATCACTTTGAGCTTTTCAACTTCTCATCCAAGTCTCCAATTTCAGTTTTCAAGGATTCGTACGCTGACACCGGAGGTCCGCGGGGCTCGGAGATAAGCCCGCGGTGATGTCTACACATAAAAGACATCAACTAAGTCTGTAGCGACTCAAGCTATTCCCGACCACATCTTTACTACATCGCAATAGGCATCACTTATCGATACAAATCTTTTAAAATTGCATCAAATGACATCTACACCATCCCACGTTGACTGGACATCCTCTCTCGACAGATACGAAAAAGGCTTTCAGAGCATCTTCATCGGCGAACCAGCAACAACTCAAGCCGATCTCGAACGTCTCTTTACTAAAGACTACACATCAATTGTGGATGAAAAATGTATCGACTTTCCCGAATTCGTCGAGCATATTCAACATCTGCGACAGGTCACGACAGCTATCAAAGTCCAAGTGACGCACTTTCTGCGCCAAGGCAACCAACTCGCCGAGCGCCATTTTGTCACTGCAGAATTCTCCAACAAAGCTCCATCCAAGTATGAGGTCTTTCTTTTCGCGACTGTTGATGAGAGTGGAAGGATTGAGAGGTTGGTGGAGACTTTGAGGCAGATGGATGGTTTGGAGGAGCATAAGAATCTGGGCAGCGCCAGGGCTTAAGTAGGTTAGGCAAAGTCAACGAGAAGGCCATGCACAGGAGAATCTCAGGGAATAGATTTATTTCCATCAATTATAATTATCTTAAGACTCCCAGGGTATAATGCTATCTAAACCTTACCAGAATAACAATAAACAACCAGAACAAAAGAAAATTATTAGGGTTCCTTGACTGCCTCAATCAACTTCCATTCCCACATCGTCTGATGCTGGATGCACTCTTGAAGAATCTCAGGATCTTCCCACCACCAACGATCAGCGACGATATATTCTCTCCAAATTTCCATCCAGAGCATACGGCCCACAAGATTACGAAGTTCTTGCCTCGCCCCCTCTTCAGATATGTGACCTTCTTTCACATACTGAAGCTGGATGTTGTCAAGAGGAATGGCAAAGAACTGTGTTGTCTCGATAGAATCGGGATCGACACGAAGTGATGCACCATTTAGCCAAAGAGGGAGTAACTTGCTTGGGTTTGTGCAACGGAAACTAGCTTCCAGATTAAAGAGGAGATGATCTTCGATCCATGCTCGGAGAAGGGGACCGAGAGTGCTAGTGACAGGAAGTGGATCAATAATAGTGAGTTGCAATGAACCACCTGGCTCAAGACATCGATGAATATTTCGTAAGAGAGCGGGGATATCTTGTGAAGGCATAGCAAGTGGAAGGCGTAGTGAGTGAACGGCTTCAATAGTAGAGGGAGCGACGGGAAATGCGGACGGTGATCTCACTGGTGTGAGGACAGGGTGAATGTTTGGGAATGAAGCAGGTGATAATGGTGCTGCTGAGAGATGGTAGACTTGTTTGCTGTGATTCACGGCAGCGAGGTATGAAGTCACAGCTGTGAGATGTCAGTGAGTGAGATGAGTACTTGAGTGAGATGACTTACCGGGTGTTTCATAAAGAGCGAGGATCCTCTTCGGCGGTTCCACCGACTCATCATCAAGATCATCATCATCATTAATCTTAGGACACCCTGGTCCATCCATGTTGAACATAGCAGAGAGCATCCACTGCATCTTCTCAACCTCCAGATCCTGACATAAACTCGGTGGATTATTGACCCCCTGCGACTCAGCAAGACGTACAAGTCTGATCATATTGTCCTCTTTGGCAAGTTGCTTGACATTTAACTGCATTGCGTTGAGTTCCTTGGGGATGGTAGCTTCTGGCTCAGAGACAGATTCGTCTGGGAATTGGAATGAGGGCTCAGTAGGCGTGCAGGCCCATTCACTTGGAGGCTGCCAACTGTCGCTGCTTTCGACTCGTAGAGATGCTGTTGATGACGGCATGCGGCGTGCGGTCTTGGCTTTGCTCGGTGATCGACTGCTCTGTGGACGTCGAGGTTGAGATCTAAATGAGGTAAGCAGATTGATTTCGTGAGCGAGGATTGAGACTGACTGAGTGCTTGGTGAGCGGGCGCGATGCTTAGACTTGATGCTCGGCGTCGCCATTATGGTAACACCGCAATTGATGAGATACGGTGCGTCGTAGGATGTGCGCTGAGACGTTGTCGCTTCGGTACTTCGCGCGATAAACGAGTCGTCGCTCAGAGCTTGAATGAGGGGCCATGGCTGTATGATGACTCGCTCGAGGGTTTCCGTATCCCACGGCGCAGATGATGATGTGAGTGTTGGTGAAGGCGGCTCAAGAAGCGTGTTATCCCCAAGGTAAACCTCTACCAAAGCATTAGCATAAGATGAACAACAGCCGCACGACGTCGCAAACCTTGAGAGCGCTCCATAATCTGCCAATTTTTCCTTGCGCTGAGATCAACGACCCTCGCCATATTAATCGTCGTCTGCTCACTCCCCACCGAAAAAGTCGAAGCCTCATCTGCCTCCAATTCATAATTCCCCGCCCCAGCGCTCGCTTTCGAAGACGTCGACGACACCGAATCACTCCCCCTCTCGGCATTCTTCGTCTTATTATAAGAGTTCCCAAACGACGGTGCCTCATTCGACGAGTTCGATCCGCGACTAAAGATCGACCGCGCCTTTGTCGCAGATTTGGCCGTCGTCGCTTTATTCTCGCGGTGTTCCTTTCGCGACTCCTTGGGAGCTGCCCAACTGACCTCCCACATGTTGAGGCGGTATCGATCAAGGTCTGATATTCGAAGGGCGAGGCTCGATGCTGGTTTTCGGAGGATGGAGTAGAAGCGGTCGCGGGTGGAGGACTCTGATGATACCGCTACTGCTGTGTCTGGTTCTGTTAATGAGGAGTGCGCCATGGTGTCATGCATGCTGAGCAGAACGATAACAACAAAAAAAGCAATAGCTTGATGAGGGGAGACAGGGAACGGGGGGGAGGGAGAGGAACCGAATGAGGGTTGCATACGAAATTAAACAAGGGAGAGTCATACCCAGGGGATTGGGTCAAAAGGTGCGAGAGGGCTTGCAGCTGGCGAATACAAGGCTGAACTCTGTCTTCTTTGTGGAGAGTGTCGAGGCCTTTCGTTGGGAACGGGATTTGCGAAAAGTCTGATAGCGAGAAAGTGGCTGGCGGAATGGGAGATCCGAGGGAGGGGAATGCCAGCGTAAGAGGTGTTATTAACGTGAAGGGCGCTATGTGAGATTAAGAGTACGGGCGGGTAGCTTACGATTTACCCGAATCGAAACGGTAATATTCTGTGAACCTGGTAAATGGGGGAGATGGATATCGGCTTAAGTGTGCTCATGCAGGGGAACAGATCATGTCAATGGGTCTCGATGCGGCCTGGGCGTTGGAGTGGCTTGCGGCTATCAGACGCCTTCTTTTTGTGCACTGGCTGATGGGCAGAACTTAGATGCCATTGTTTGCTTTGACAATCAGCATGCCAATGTTTTAGCATCAGACAAAGAAATCACTCGATACAGTTTGTTAACGTTTGAGTTCCTTGTTTGATCGTTACTAACAACAAGTCATAATGATGGCTAGGTACATTTACACTCACCTCCTGGTATTTCGCAATAACCTTGAAACTTTTCAAAACACGGTTATTGGCTCAAGCGGAAGGGAAGCGCACGTCCAATGGATCAAATACCTCACACCAATGCCGAGAAAGCGGTAGCTCAAAGCATCACCTTCGTATATCGTGGCTTGAAGGTCTAGACCATTTGCGGAGACCGTGATCCTCCTGCCCAAACCCAACCAACACAAGCCTAGTCCCGCCTAGAGTCTCGATAAGTCAGCCTGAACTAAAACCACGAGTCCAAACACTCGCAACCCTTTCCGGATTGTTGGATCTTGAGTCTCGTGTGGCTTGGGGAGCAAGCAGTGCTGCTCTGGGGTCTGTGGGTAGGACATCAGATCATGCATTAACTATCTCCTTGGATTGACGGAACCGAGGGGCACATGTACTGATCGCACTGACACTTTTGACGTTATTCATGTCACTGCGCAATCGGCAGATCAAAATGATGTATCGGAAACCCCGAAAAAGAAACGAGACTCACACAATTAACTTCCCCTTGGCCAAACTATCGAAAAGTCTCACCCCTTCAATCTCCCTCTCGTACCTGACCAATCGTGCCACCACACACCTTTTTTACTTTTTTGTACGAGGCCTAAACCACATGGTTGGCGTGGCTTTTAGCGTTCCTCAGCCAGCCTCGCCAACAACCCGGGTAACACTTCCCACGAGACCGATTTTGGTGACTCCCGCTAAGGCGAAAGTTGGTGTGCAGCCTTGATTCTTGTTGATCAGTACATACTGCTTGGTGGCTTAATGGTGAGACGTAATCATGGAGAGCGAGAAATGTCTAAGCGAAGTTGGCTGCGCTGTTCTTTCTTTATCCCATGTCACCCGTCATTTTTGGACTCATGTGCTGAAATTTCTTTGATGTGAAGAAAAAAAGAGGTTGTTTGGGCAACAAGGAAATCTAGAAGCAATTATGAAGAACCACGCGGCAGATCTAGCCACAAGGTTCAACAGGCGTGTCGCAACCTCCTTCATTGGCCGGTTCTTCAGGCTAGAAGGCAGCAGTCACGTATGTTTCGTTCTAGTCGCAAAAGCACTACTTACTAATCAGCTTTTAGAGCATGGTGATCGACGGGACGACATTCTTGAAAGAAGTTCGTGCTGGGGCGACGACCTTCGCTGCTATGACGTATATCATTGCTGTTAATGTAAGTAGTTTATGAGGGAGAGTGGGTAAACAGTGCTAATGAGATGTAGGCTTCTATTCTGTCGCAGACCGGGGGGCCTTGTGTTTGTGATGAGGCGAATAGGATTGATTGTGATAAGATTGATAGCTATGTGATGTGTAAGGAGGGTGCGTTATCATTTACTTTATCAAGAAGACTACTGACCGGATTACAGAGGTCAGGCGAGATCTCGTCACGGCGACTTCGGCCATCGCAGGACTCGCAAGTCTTGTCTTTGGTCTCTTCACCAATCTCCCTATAGCCCTCGCGTAAGTCCCCATCTCCAAAGGCATCACCCATCTAACAAGCAAAGACCCGGCATGGGCCTCAACGCTTACTTCGCCTTCCAAGTGGTAGGCTACAACGGCTCAGGCAGCATTCCCTACGGCGTCGCTTTGACAGCCGTCTTCACAGAGGGTCTCATCTTTGTATTCCTCGCACTGACAGGCATGCGACAATGGCTCGTCAAACTCATCCCGTCAACTATAAAATCCGCAACGGGAGCTGGTATTGGTCTTTTTCTCACTGAGATCGGGTTGTCTTATGGTTCGGGCATTGGTGCTATTACTGGTGGCTTCAACGCGACACCGTTGGCGATAGCTGGATGTCCTGTTGAGAGGATTAATCCGGATACGCAGATGTGTGAGGGCGGGATAATGACTAGTCCAAAGGTGAGTTTGTGACCCGAAGTCGTAAGGAATATGCTGACTAGGCTGAAAGCTTTGGACTGCGATATTTGCTAGCGGGTTACTGACGGCGTATCTCATGGCTTTCCGGGTCAAATACGCTTTCGTCATTGGCATCGCCTTTGTATCCATCCTCTCCTGGCCGTAAGTCGTCCCCAATACCCGCTGCCTTCCCGAGATTCTAATAGAAGCAGGCGTGACACTGCTGTTACATACTTCCCTCACACGCCAGAAGGAGACTCCCGTTTCGAGTTCTTCCGCAAAGTCGCTTCTGTAAATCCCATGAAGCATACACTCAATGCTCTGGACTGGAACATCGGCCAACACGGTACTCAATTCGCCCTCGCGCTCTTCACATTTCTTTAGTAAGTTCCTCATTTACTCTGATATTCCCTCCACTGACAAGACCAGCGTCGATATCATCGATGCAACAGCAACAATGTTTTCTATGGTCCGTTTCTGTGGCGTTGTTGATGATCGAGATGGAGACTTTCCCCGATCAACACTCGCTTACTGCTGTGATGCGATCAGTATTTCTATCAGTGCTCTTTTCGGTTGTTCGCCCGTTACGGCGTTCATTGAGAGCGGCGCTGGTATTGCTGAGGGCGGACGCACGGGTCTTACTGCTATGACTACTGGGTTCTTGTTTCTTTTGTCCATTGTATTTGGGCCGATCTTCTCTTCTGTGCCGCCATGGGCAACTGGACCTGCTCTTATTCTGGTAAGCTGTGAAACGGAGGGATACTCTGACTTGACTGATGACCTTTAGGTTGGATGTATGATGGCTCGTCAGATCACTGAGATCAACTGGCGTTATATCGGTGACACACTCCCCTCATTCGTTGTCATCGCCTTTGTTCCATTCTCATACAGCGTAGCTTACGGCATCATCGCGTAAGTTACCCTCCGCCTTAAACAGTTCCCTAGCTAATATCCGCTTAAGTGGCATGTTCCTTTACACAGTTCTAAATCTCGTAATTTCTTTCACTGTACGCCTTTCAGGCGGTAGACTGGAGCCAGATAACTACGACATGAAAGAGTACTGGACCTGGAAAGCCCCAGGAAGAAAACCATGGTTTGTGCGAGCTTTCAGAAACATTACTTACTCAGCAAAGGATATGCATGAGTCTAGTCCTCAAACCTTTGAATCTCATGATGGCTTGGACTGTGAAATGATGAGGGTTGCGTCGTCGGATGAGAGGAAGGACAGTGCGCATGTGTCGGTCTCTGTACCTTTGCCCGCGCTTTCTAGGTTCTCTCGTTGAGATGCTTACGGCCTCTTGGCTACCTTGATGTCTTTCATTCAAGCGGCTAGGGCATATTGACTACTTTCTTGTACATACTTTTCAGTTCACTTAGACTTTGCGCATTACTGCACAGGAGATTGATCGATCATTGTTACCAACTTAAGATGTCTTTATTGAACAAGTAGACGAATCCCGGTTGCTCTCTCGTGCGTTCGGATCCCGCCACAAAAGCAAAGGAATCGGGACCCTCAATTGGGCTTCTTGCAAGACTTGGGCTTCCATCCCTCTGGCTTCAAGACCTGTCCAGCTGGATCGAATCCCGGCGCAACTATTGACATTAGTTCATCTCTCCACCCCTTCAACATCATCAAAACTTACCAGTTGTCCCAACAAGAGTCCAGTCACCCAAACTCCGGGCACTCTGCCAATCCTCCGCCTTGACAACAACCTGCGGTCTCTGTCCACCAAAGAGATCATTTCCCATGACATGATCCTTCGTACAAGACCCATCGTTCTTTGATATAGAAAGAATAAGAGGTGCGCCGGCGTAATAGTGCCAAACTTCTGCGGCATCGAGTTTATGCCAGAGAGATTGTCCCGCGGAACCTTCGAGCAGATAGTAAATAGCTGTGCTGACGGATCGATTGGTTCCTGGGATGTTCGTCGGGTCTACAAAGGTTTGGACGAAGTAGCCCTTTTCGGTGTTGGGTTCGAGTTTGAGAAGGTCAATGACTTGTTCTGCTGAACAGTCTGTGATGGGTTTGTGCTTGGTGCGGCGGTCGAGAGATTCAGGGATATGGAGGGCGGGGCTGAGGGGGAGCCATGATAGAGCTAGAGCGAAACGCATTGTCGATGAATTGAGGTGGAGTTATCTGTATGAGAGTGAGAGGGCGCTGTTGAGCCAATGGTCCAGCCATGTCAGACGGCGATCCTCCATCCTTTTGCAGCTCCTCCCAAGCCATGCTTACTTACTCCCGGCAGTTTCGGATCGACAATGATGCGGGGAGGCTGGACATGTCAGATTCACCGCTTGCAAGCAGTAAAGCGTGAATCACCAATCTCACTCATGACGTACACTCTTGCACATCCTCATTTCACGACTGAATCAGAGCAAAATCCTTCTGTTATACGCTCACTGACACAGCTGACACTACCAATGGCATGTCACTGAGCGTATAGAGCGGGTACCGCCGCGTGCCGGGGTCTGGACCCTTAAATGTCTCAATCGGGAAGCCCCGATATTGGAGGAGTTATCAGATAAGAAAGGCTACTTGAACCACGAGTATTCCTCTCAACTCAGACAGACTGTAATTGTCTTGTTATACTCAAAATGGCAGCCAAAACACCTCAAGAGATTCTTGCTGCACTACTCCAAACAGTCGAGCGCGACATTGTCCCACTGACGAGTGATGGCGTCCGCTCAGGCAGCAAAGTCTTCGGCGCTGCAATCCTCTCGTCGCAAACCCTCAAACCTCTAACCGTCTCAACGAACAACGAGCGCGCCTCACCACTTCTTCACGGCGAGATAAACTGCATACAAACATTCTACACGCAAACATATCCTGATTCCAAATCTCGACCTAATCCCCGCGAAGACTGTGTCTTTTTCGCAACACACGAACCTTGCAGTCTGTGCTTGAGTGGAATAACATGGTCTGGCTTCAAAGAGCTGTATTATCTGTTTACGTATGAGGATAGCCGTGATCAGTTCGCTATTCCGTATGATATTGAGATTTTGGAAGAGGTTTTTCGGGTGCGGGCTGATGGGGAGAGCGATGAAGCTCTTGGGAAGAGGGCGTTGTACAATAAGCGGAACAAATTCTTTACTGCGAAGAGTGTCGAGGATCTCGTTGATGAGATTGAAGATGGGGATGAGAAGAAGCGATTGGGCGAAAAGGTTGACAGGGTGAAGGCGTTGTATTCGGCGTTGAGCGATGAGTATCAGAAGAATAAGCAGAGCGGTATAGAGACTTCGAGTACCTGGAAGTGATAGAGAGACTTATGCAAATAGGATGAATGGCGCGTTGGATGGATGTACTTAGCTGAGCTGGACTGGGTTGCGCTGGGCTGTTGAGATACCCTACACAAGGTGGATGGAGTTATAGTATTTTACAACAGTTGGCTGAGTCCTTATCATCAAAAGCCAGAAAAGTGACTAAGTTAGTATCTGATGATTGGTCAGTCTATAATATGAAAGAAGAACTACTTGATGCAATTAAGCAAGTGGAAAACCTGCTGAAGCTGTATCCCAACGCGTTCTTAGCTGAATCTCAAGCCTCAGGTACTAAAAATAACTATTAACACCCCAATCTCAGGCATCTCCAGAATGCGATAAGATGATGGATCCGAATGATGCCCAATTTTCTCCTCGGAAAAACAATCCCATGCAAATCTCAAATACGGATCAATTTCTCCCCAAGAATTGATGCTAGAACAAAAGCCCGATCGAAAAATCGGAGCCCGAGATCTGGATCGGGCCGCTAGCATCTTAGCGTCGGCCTAAAAGCCTGGAAGGAGGGTCATTCCCCGTAGCACTGTTACATCATTTGTTTATCACGTACGACCTGACATTTCATGCTGCATTATCGCGGGAAGCGCTTTGCCGTAGACTAGCCATATTAGATGATTCTCTTGTAACATATGCTTGATGTACAATATGCATAATAGCGTTATAGACTGTAAAAGAACACTCGAAGTGAGGGTATTGCGATGGGTACCTGTGGATGCGAGGAGAGAATTGATTTGACTACCTTGGGTTTCATGAAGATCATCTCGGCTAGTCTCAACGTCATGGCTTATTGTTGCCTTGGCAAACCCACAAAATAATACCGCAGTGAATACCACAAACTCTGCTTCGTCAACATTCGTTTGTTGACGATGGAGTCCGACATCGCACATGATCTCGACAAGTTGAACATTCGCGACATCCTCAACGCAGACTCACGACCAACGTTTATTATCGATCTTGATCCTGATGATGAGACACCACTGCGCTCAAAGGCTATTCAGCCTGTGTTTTGCAACAGTGCACTCGCCACGCATGAACAACTGCTAGATGCTGTGCGCGGTGAGCAGAGCGAGAGTGATTATGGCGAGTTCAAGACTTGGGCTACCGGAATTACAAAGCAGGATGATTCGAAGGATGTGTTTCCGTTGTTCTTTTTGTTCAAGGGTTTGCTTTGGACGGGGTCGACGGTTGGGAAGAGATGGAGGTTGATTAGTGGGAATCGACTTTGGCAGCATCCTGATACGCCGGCGAGTTTGTCGTCAAGCGCGCTTTCGAGAGCGAGTACGCCGAGCTTGAAAGAGCGGGATACCTCCAAGAGCGATGTTTCGAAAACGCCGAAGCAGGAGCCTGAGCCGAAGGACGAGACCGTCGATGATACGACGCTTGAGATTACCCCAACGGAAGCAACATTGATAGCATCGACACCAAGAAAGTTCCCCTTCAGATCTTGGTGGAGAGGCAGTACCTCCAAGGGAAGTTCAGATCGCAACACTGGCAGTTCAAGCAGCGGCTCCATCATCCTAGGTAAACCCGAAAAGGCCGTCGCAGACTGGACAGCCACAAACCCCAAAGGTATCCTATCACCCTACATCCAACTCCTCCGCGCCATAGACTGGTCCTCCACACCCCTAGGTCCCATGTCAACATGGTCCCCCGAACTGCACCAAGTAGCGAATCTCGTGATCAACAACCCCCACCCCGCGAATATCTTCTGGGGCAACGACATGACGATGCTCTACAACGAAGCGTACGCCGTTACTTTCGCCGGAAACAAGCACCCATCTATGCTCGGCACAGGAGCGTCGGGACCTTGGTCTGAAGCTTGGGATGTTCTTGGACCGGCGCTGCAAGAGGTTGTGAGGACGGGCGTCAGCTTCCGAAGCGATAATAATGATCTGGCGTTGTTTAGGAGGGGGTTCTTGGAGGAGACGTATATTTGCTGGTCGCTCACGCCGCTGTATGGCGGGACGGAGAGGATAGTGGGCTTTTACAATGCGCCGTTTGAGACGACGGATTTGGTGTTGAGCCAACGACGCATGGGAACGATCAACAAAGTGAGTGAATCGTTGAGGAAAGCGACGAGTATCAAGAGTTTCTGGAAGGCGGTGTTGGATGGTCTTGAGGATAATCATCGAGATGTCCCGTTTGCACTTCTATACTCTGTCGGCGAGGCTGAAGAAGCAGACCATCAGTCTAGTTCGTCGGGGAGCACGATATCAAGCAAGTCGTGTTACTTGGAGGGGACGATTGGGATACCGCTTGGACACGATGCTGCGCCGGAGCAGATTGATCTCAAGAGGAGCTACCAAGGGTTTGTGCCCTCTTTCAGAGAGGCGATGCGGGCGAGGGAGCCTACGCTTGTGAGGATACGGGATGGAACGTTGCCTGAGGACTTACTGCATGGGATTCAGTGGCGCGGATTTGGAGAGGCTGGGACGGAGGCGATTATCTTTCCGGTGAGACCTACGAATGGTGAGACGGTCCTGGCGTTCCTCGTGCTGGGCGTCAATCCAAGGAGGCCGTATGATGAAGGATATATTTCCTTTGCGACGCTGCTGAACAACCAACTCGCTGCTTCACTAGCGTCTACCATTCTTTACGAAGACGAGACCCGACGAGGTCGCGATGCCGCAGAAGCAGCAGCGCTTGAGAAAGAGGAACTCACCCAACAATTGAACCTTCAAGCGAGTCGCCTTCGAAGAATGACAGAACTATCCCCATTGGGAATGTTCCTCACCAGCCCAGAGGGTATCCTCCGCGAAGCAAATGATCGCTTCTACGAAATGACAGGCCATAGTCGTGATACACAAGGCGACGTATCGTGGGCAGAGCTCATGAAAAACTCCGGTAGTGTAATGGAACAAGGATGGCATCGCCTAACGCAGGATATGCTGCCCTGGTCAGGAGAAGTCAAACTCCGAGAAAGTTTCGAAAATCCCGTCAACGTCCACAGGGAACCTATCGACTTCTGGGTCCTCGTCACAGCGCATCCTGAAATCACCCCCAGTGGAACTCTGCGGTCTATTATGGGTTCCATAACGGATATATCTCATCTCAAATGGGCTCAAGGATTGCAGAATCGGAGATTGCAAGAGGCAGAGGAAACGAGACGTCAGCAGAATGAGTTCATCGACATCACATCGCATGAGATGCGAAATCCTCTGAGTGCGATTCTCCAATGCGCTGATGACATAACCTCCGCGATGCAAGCTTGCCGCACCAACGGCATCGCAGCGTCACAGGAAGTTATCGAATCCTGTCTTGATGCATCGCAGACAATAGCGCTTTGCGTCCAGCATCAAAGATCAATCGTGGACGATATCCTGACCGTTTCAAAACTTGATTCTAATCTTTTGCTCATCACGCCGGTGGTGTGCCAACCGCAAGCTATCGTTGAGCGAGTGGTAAAGATGTTTGAGTCAGAGATGCTAGCGAAGGATATCACGCTTGAGATTGATATCAGTCCTGAGTTTGATAAGTTAGCTGTTGATTGGGTTGCCATGGACCCGAGTCGTGTTCTTCAGATTCTCATTAACCTCATGACCAACGCTATCAAATTCACGGCGTCTTCTCCAAAGCGGCGGATTAAAGTCGCCGTTGGAGTGTCGAAGGATCCACCAGAGATTGACAACATTCCTGGTTTTGCGTTTGCGCCTACGAGGGGTGAGATTGGGAGTGTCGTTGAATCTGATGAATGGGGTTCCGGAGAGGGTCTGTATGTCAGATACAGAGTGCAGGATACAGGCTGTGGACTGACCGACGAGGAGAAAACGCGGTTATTTCAACGGTTCAAGCAGGCTAGTCCGCGAACGCACTATAAATACGGTGGCAGTGGTCTTGGACTGTTTATATCGAAACGACTGGCAGAGCTACATGGCGGTCGAATCGGCGTTGCGTCTACAGCTGGCAAAGGCAGCGATTTTAGTTTCTACATCCAAGCTCGACGATGCCTACCTCCCAACGAACAAACATCTCCCCAACCAATCCTCTCCGAATCACCATCTATTACAAACCCAACCAAGAAAACACTTCACCTCCTATCCCCCAACCCCTCCGCCCGAACCCGTCGCGAAAGCATCCTCGCCGCCGCCTTCACACCCTCCTCCCTAACCGTCCACATCGTGGAAGACAACCTCATCAACCAAAAAGTGCTAGTGAACCAGCTCCGCAAAGCAGGCTGCACTGTAAGCGCCACAAACGACGGTCTCGAAGCGCTAGAGTTTCTCAAAAAGACGCATTTCTTTAAAGCGGGGGGATCAGATTTATCAGTGGTACTAATGGACTTGGAGATGCCGAATATGGATGGGTATCAGTGTGTACGGGAGATAAGGAGGTTGGAGAGGGAGGGGTTGATTAGGGAGCATGTTCCTGTTATTGCGGTTACGGCGAATGTGAGGGATGAGCAGATTCGGATGGCGTTGGACAGTGGGATGGATGATCTTGTTTCGAAGCCTTTTAGGATTCCGGAGGTTATGAGTAAGATTGAGGGGTTATTGAAGAAGTGTAATGGGTAATTGGCATGAGGTTCTTTGGAGCAGGTGGTTACTTTAAGGTTAGATTTTGGTTGAAGTATTAGGCGTTATTAGAGCTTTTGTTCAATTCAGCTGGTCTATCAGCAGTCAACTTCACAGTCCGGTTATGGCTATACGTGATAGGTGAGTGAATTAGTCGTTTTGGGTGAATGGAAACCGCGCGTTACAAAAAGTGAGGCGTGATGGGATGATCCCTGAATGCCCTCATACGGTTGGGCCTCAAGATCGGCGCTGCAGGCCCCCACGCCCCTGATCACGCAACCTCTTATCTAGACAATCAAACCAGTGTAGAAACGTTAGAATACGTAATGCCATTGAAATGTACAGTCTGCTACTCTCAAAACACGCTATGCTAATGCCTAATAAACACTTCGTCTATCCACACTCCTCCGATCAACACTCATCGCCCTCGCACTCCTCCCCGCATCGACAACGCTTCTTCCAGACATCACACTCCTCCCCGAGGAACTCCTCCTATCAGACTCAACACTCTTGGCCGGCATGATCCTCTTGTTCATGTCAACAGGCCTAACCTTGTCAAGATCAAGCGACCTAACCTCAAAGTCCGGCTCCCTCTCCATCTCCGCGACTGTATGCTCCCGTCCAATATGATCAACTAGCGTATCAGCGCTGGGGCATAAGACATCGCCGTCGCGGAAGCGCGAGCAGAGTACACAGGCGAACTCTCCTTCTGGTGTGTGGCATTTTATGACGAAGCGTGGACTGATGTGGAATTCGAGCTCTTCGTCGATTTCGCGCTTGTAGCCTCCTTGTTCTGTGATAACGCGCGTGGCTGTTTTTCCAATCGCCCATGCATCGTCTGACTCAACGTCTAAGAAGACATCGCATGCTGGACAGAGACAATCAGCCCTTGGTGCAAATGTCGATGCGAGGGGTCGTTCGGGTATGTATTGTAGATCGAGAGCGTAGCGACAGTAAAGAGGATCGTCCTTAACAACAGTCGATGCCCGCTTCGGCGGCGGTAACGCCTTCGGCAGCGCAGGTTCCTCCAAGTCCATAAGCCTTTCCCTCTGCTGTCTCAACGCCCCCAGCGAACCCTCCCTCGCCGCATCACTAGCCGCTATCAACCTCGCCATATCAGCCCTATCAAGCTGTCGTCCATTATAAACCGCATCTTGAAGAACATTGATGACAGTCTGCTGCAGCGCGATCACCTGCGCCTGTAATTTATTCTCGGTGATGACATCCCCGATCGCAAAGCGCTGCCCGTAGCGTTGGTACCCGTCTTCGAATTCGCGGTTGATGAGGGCGCCGGAGTGCTGGAAGGAGGCTTCGACTTCGTCGCGGGCGCGCGAGTTTTGCTCGACTTGGGCTTTGAGCTTTTTGATCTCCTCGTCTTGGGTCGTGTCGCGCTTGGCTTGCTTGCGCTTTTCCTTGACGCGGTCCCAGAGACCCATTGAGGATGTGAATGTTCCGACGAGGGTGCTGCATAGTGTAGCTATGATGAATGTTTTCTACAGACCGGTCAATAAAGTACAACCCAATGGCTGAAGAGGAAATAGCTACCTTGAGGTTTTTCTCCTCAATCATATTTGCGTAATTCATCTTGCCAATGTTGTTTTGGATACGTTCTTTGTCTCGGAGGATATTCCTTTTTACTGGTGCATAAGATCAGTGCGTGAGTTTGATGCCCAACGACCCGAGACATTTAACAAAAAGGAAAGGTCGCAGATCATGCACGTATATATGTCTCATCCTCCGATCCAGGGTCTTGCGGGTCATACAATGATGGCATTTCCGTCTCAATGGGTTGCACACCGCTTATAATACATGGCCATGAGCGTTAAGCTATCCCGCGTTTTCTCTGTCATAATACATATTTCCCGCAGCCTGTGACGTCAGTTGCATCGAGATGTGCCAAGTTTTAGGAATCGTGATTTCATTGGCGGATCTAAAATAATGACGATGCTTGTTCCCGACGGGTTTTGCACTTTATCCACCCTCGCTCGCTTTGTCTCGTTTTGTCTTTGACAGTTTAATTTTAGTGTCTTTGTTTAAAAGCCAAGATTACTTCAATATCAATCTGGAAATGCTAAACGTGAGCTGAGCTTTGTTTGCTTCTGTGAGAGTTGGTGGCACGGAACTGACGTTACTCCGATGGACATGGCTCGGCGTTTCGGAAGACCAACATGATCACGTCTGCTGACTTTTTGTGCAAGGTACATGGTATTAAATTACTATCATAAAACAATGCCGGAGAAAATGATTCGCTCTTCAGTATTCGATGTTCTTCCACTCATCCGCCGACAGCCTCATCGATCTGCCTTACTAACAATCTCCATCTCGTGCTCCGTCCCCGCCACAGCCGTGTTTCCACTACTGACTGTGACAGTCGTCAATCCCCCAACATCACTCAACGTCGGCATATCCTCTTCATCCGGTATCGGCGCCAATGACCTGTTAATGAAGATAGGCTTGTTCGCTGCCTGCCCTTCTTTCTGCTTCCTCATCTTGTAACTCACCTTCCGAACAAGTTGTCGTGTTGAAGGCACGCAGGCAACTATGGCGCCCATGTATGTCTCGATACATGCCCATAGAACTACCTGCAGTTGACCCGTCTCTGTCAATGTTGTTAGTTGGCGCTTGATACTTGCTGGTGCAGACTTACGCGCTTCTTCAGGCTTGGCAAGAAGCCGCGACTGGTAAATTGTCCGAACCAGACTGACTACCGTGAGACTATGCCATCTGTTAGATATCCCGCTGAAACTCCAATCGTCAGACATAACATACAACAGACCCAGACCAAACATGGCCATTACACTCATCTTCTTGTTAAGCTTCAGCCCAATGTTGTAAAGCTGCGTCATTGGAAGGACGAGCATCCAAATATCAAGTGCCAGATTCACCACGCAGTGCGCCAGAACAATCTTGATGCTATTCAAGTACTTGCTCATACTCACCATATCATCTGAGCTGTGGCCAAGAAGATATGTAACAGACCGTCCGAGCGTCAGGTTCAGAATTATGATGATGACTGTCGATAAGCCGTTGAAGGCGTGGGTTGCCCAGACCAGCGTTTTGAACGAACTGTCTGAGAATATCCGCAGATAAAAGAAAAGAATCGACGTCTTGGCGGCTGCGAGACCGCAGACGTAGAGAAGGTGAAGGACAAAGACCTCCTACGTTGACATTAGCAATTGTCTAACTTGAGGGGTATTCAATTACTTTTAGAGCGAGAGACAGGTCTTTTTTGGTAAGTAACGGCGCAGCGAGTCCAATGCCATGTTTTATTGCTGTAAGTCATTAGCCGGATGACATACAGCATGAAAAGGACATACCAAGTAGCGTGAATACCGTGAATGGAATAAGAATGAACTGTACATCATTAGCATAGATATCACAACCGAGAACCAGAGTCAGCATACAAAAGTGACCACTGCCCAGGTATCATCAGGGCCCCAAGTATTCTTGGTGATGATCTTAGACGCTACCCTCAGTATGACAAAGAAAAATGACAGCGTAGCGAAAACAACAATGACAGCTCGATACTCTTGCCGATTGTCCTGCAACGGCATCTCACATAGCTCTTTTCCCATGTGAATAAAGCCTGCGATATTAACGGCCAAATACATCAACGATACATTAAGCATACCTTGTAACTCTTGCGCAGTGCATACTCCAGTGACACAATTCAAGACATCGGTCTGAAAAGCTGGGTCATTGCACATCGTTCTGATATTCGCTTTCGATTCGCCTGACGAGTCCATCGTCTTGAGAATACATGGTATCTACACCCGTCAGTCTCGCAAGAATAAACACACCTGTTCACTATACTTACTGCGCATGACGGTACATCCGACAGCGAAAAGGCCGTCGTCAATACAGGCAAACAGAGAAGAAACCAGACCCTTGAGATGATCATTTTGACGCTCTGCAGTACAAGAAGACAGGAACAAAACGGAAATAATCCCCGGGGTCCAAGGTGTTTTAACAGAGACCTCGCTAAGATTAGTCCAACTACGTTCCTGGTCTAGCCCCTTGATTCTGGCCCAGATCGATCCCGCTCACCGGACAGAAAACACCGCCGCCAGATCTGAGTCAAGTGTCTTTTATATCCCCTCTCCCCTCTATCTGAGGAATTATTATAGCGCCCATCATTCCAACAGGAAGTCAAATCACACTGCACCAAACCAAAACGGGCGAGTGATCGCGCAGGTACCCTGCTACGCTATGACGGGAGCTGACAGTGGCGTCGACGCCATTTGCAAATCTTGGGGACGGCTCGACGGAGTTTGATTAAGGATGTCTTATTCTCTTTGCTTATTTCCTTAAAACCAACGAACTCGCATTCTCCTCAGAAGTCTTCAACCGCCCAAACTTGCCACCGCTATCATCCCAGACCTCCAAGTCAATAAACCCACACTCCTTGCGCTTGGATTCAAAAGCAAAACCGATGTAACACGACGGCCCGCACCACACTGAGCGCTGCGTCTTGAAACGCCACAAAAGTGACCTGTCAGTAAACAACCCCTCGTGCTCGAACCATGTCTCCAGCACGCGTTTCTTATCCAAATAAATACTAAAGTTTTCTGTCTTATGGTCTTCGCATCTTACTAGCCAGTCTTTATATGCTTTCTCGCTAAAATTAAGACGGATTTCCATTTTAAAGGACCGGAGATTTTAACGGATTGCTTTAAAAGTTTGGTATAGAAGCTCGCTCATATTGACCCCATCAGCGCAGTCATTCTGATCAATATGAATATCCAGATCTTTCAAGTTCGGAATTTCACTAAAGATCTTAAGCTCTCCATCACGAAACCAGTGATTGTAATCTCGAAAAAGGTATAGTCGTAAGATATAAGCGAAATTAACCTTGCTCACAGGCGACGTATCAGAAATCGGCAACGTCCTACGCCCTCGCCCAACAGCATAGCGGAGCGGCCAGCAATAACCTCTTCGAAAAACATTTTCCGAGTACAAGACCGGCGTAGCTTCTTTATTAATAATCCGACAAGTAAGTAAGAATTTAGGATGAATTTCGAGAGGGCAGTCCCATGTTGCTTTGGGGATGAGACAGAACTTTTTAGAGGTGCAGTAGTGAAGTTCGGCGTAGGCCCTGGAGACGAGGAGGAGGCAGTAGATTTGGAGGCGGATCTCGGCTGGGAGGGTGAGGAAGGGAGATGTGCCACTTTCGAGATTGTGACGCGATGAGGCTTTGCATTTTCGTGGCGGTATGATTCTCCCGGATTCGGGTGAGGCGGGTGAAGGGTCTTGTTTGGGCGTGGAGTTTGGGTGGAGGAACTCGGTTATCAACCGCTGTTGATCCATTTGGCTTCACGGACGCAATAAGATGAATTTGTATAAATTGAGGCGAGATAGATACGATATCAAGAAACGGTGTGAGCGTGACGGTGAAGAGGTGAGCATAGCATCGTCAGCATAACAGGCAGCCTCACCATAGCGGGTCACTGATCTTCCGGGCCAGTCATCTCACTGCAGGGAGAAGCATCAGGCAGTAACACCATATCGCTATACCCACGCAGACGAGAAGCATTTGAAGTGGTAAATGGGTATAAAATTAATCCATGACCAATTAAAAAAGGATTTCAATAAGATCTCATTGTCATCTCGTATAAATTGACGCAAGTCACCAGAAAGAGAGGCTAGAAGCTCAATGAGTTGGCATCTCAGCTAAGCATGATACCATAAACAGAGTCTTGATCATCACGACATCTCAGATGCCCAGTCTAAAAAGTCTATGCTGCACTCATTTCTAAGCAAATACACCTCTCTCGGTAATGTGACAATATCCCCAACTCCAGCCTAACCAGCCAATTTTTGTCATAAACCCTAGTTGCGTCCTCGCTTTCCGCGTCCATTATCCCCATGTCCACCAGGAGCACCATGTTTCTGACGAGGCCGATCAGCAACCGTGTTCAGCCCCCGCACACCTCTCAGTCCCATCTTGCTAGCCGTGCTCTTTTGAATAGTCGGCACATCAGGCGATCCCAGACCCTCGCGCGCGTAGACGTTGGCTTGTCGAACGAGCTCCTCCTTGTCCCAGCGGAGAGCCTTCATGTGGCTGTTGTAGTAGCCCAGCCAAGCTTGGTAAACACGAGATTTCTCGTCGTCCTCCATCTTCTCGGCGACGGAGATGACGTCGCTGCTCGGTGAGAGATCGGCTTCGCGGGGGAGGAGGTTGATTTCTTTGAGGGAGTACTTGGGGAAGAAACCCTCTGCGTCGGAAACGATGAGGATTCCGCGACCTTCGGCGTCGGCTCGTGCTGTTCGGCCGAGGCGGTGGATGTAGCTCTGCTTGTCGGCGGGCATACCAACTTGGATGACGGTGGTGACGCCGGGGAAATCCATTCCACGAGCGACGACGTCTGTAGCGACAAGAATAGCGTTGCGAGCAGTTCGGTAGTCGTTAGTGATTTTCGTGCGCTTGTTCTGGCTCATGCGGCTGTGAAGGATTGATACGGGCGGAAGGCCGGGAAGATCTTCCAAAAGACGTCCGTAGAAATCAGCGATGGCAGCAGTAGGTGCAAAAAGAATCGCCTTGAAGGCTTGGCCGCGTGTGGCTTCCTCACGGATACAACCAACCATGGCGGGCGCAACGTCACCAAAGGTAGGGACCTGGACGAGGAACTGGGGAACGCGCTCATGGGTATTGGCTTCACCGGCGGGAATGGTTGAGATGAACTTGTAGCCAGGCGAGAGGACGAGACCAGCGACTTGCTCAACGTGGGGAGCGATGGTAGCGGAGAACAGCATGCCTTGTCGGTCGGACTTTGTCTTGTCGGGAAGACGGCCGACAATGTCGCGGAGATCCTTCATAAAGCCCATGTCGAGAAGACGGTCGGCCTCGTCGAGAACAAGAGTGTTGAGCTTACGCATGCTGTAAACGATATCCTCGTTGGACATATGATCTAGAAGACGACCAGGCGTAGCGATGAGAATCTCACAACCAGCGAGAATGGCTCTCTCCTCACGATCCTTGTTTGTTCCTCCAATAGCAACCTGGACACGATACTTGGGCAGTCCTTGCAGAACCTTCTTTGCCTCGGCAGAAATCTGGAGCGCGAGCTCACGAGTCGGCGAAATGACAAGCAGCGATATACCATCGCCGGCAGCTCTGTTCTGGTTAATCATAGTCTGCAGAGCAGGAATCAAAAACGCCATGGTCTTGCCGGTGCCGGTGCGTGCTTGGACGAGACAGTCGCTGCGGTTCGGGGGGAGAAGCTCATCCATGGTCGCGGCTTGGACGGGCGTCATGAACTCAAACTTCATGTCGTTGGTGATGGTGCGCACGATGAGAGGGTTGACCTTGTTGTTCTCCAACAAGCTGTCAAAGCGACGCGAGGTGGGCTCTTCAGTGAGCGGCGGCGCGGGCGCAGGCGCAGGCGAGGGTGAAGCCATCTCGACATCCTCATTCTCAGTCTTGATCTTTGGGTTACGAGGCTGGTTTGAACGACCGCCTCCGCGACCGCCGCCACGAGAGCTGAAACCACGACGGTTGCCGCCGCGACCGCCGCGACGTCTTGATCCGCCGTCCATCAGGAAATTAGGAGAAGAGGGAGTAGTGATATGTTGCTGTGCGAAAAGTGCTGTGAGGGGAAGAAGCTGACGCGGGTGTTGAAGGATGTTGATGCGAAGGCGAAGGCGCTGCATCTTTCTTTGTTGACCTTCCTGGGATTTTGATAACGGGCAAAAAGTCTCTGCTCTTTGTAGTACAGCGCTAGGCTGCAACGGGTAACGGGCGGGGATTCCGGCGAGGAGCGCTAAGCCTTATCCAGCAAGGGGCGATAAAGCGCTACACCTCCATTTTTGGGAACCCAGCAAGAATAAATCTATTATGAATTTAGGATCCTAAAAGCCGAAGGTTTACTTAATATTTATAAATTATACTAAACTTATCCGAGTATTTTTTATCGCTTTGGCTCGAGGTCCTAACTTTTGTTTTCCTGTTGTTCCTGGTCAAATAAAGAGAATGAACTTCAGGCTATTTTTCGCTGCTTGTCATTTCACCGGCTCGTGAGCTCGCGCTTCAGATCACTGCCACAACTTGGCATGAAATAATGCGGTAAAATCAAGGGCGATCCATGTTTGATGGGATATTGTATAGAGTCTAAACAATACTACTCACATTGTCGACAATCCCATCTGTCTGCGCCAAGTCAGGATCATGACATCTCCTAATCGTGCGTACTATCTCCCCCAGGAACAACTTATAGGTCTCACAACGCTCTTGTAGAACGCCTGCTGCAGCTCGTCTGCGGAATTACCTTCGAGTTCTGATCTCAGACATAGCTCTGTGGCTCTCATATACTCCTTTCCTCTCGATCGCCCAAGCTTCGGGAGTGCCTTGCTCAGTATCCATTCACGAAACGCAGCGGCGGAATGCTCGTAGTTCTCGGTCTGCACAGCCTCTTCATGCAGCTGGATAATTGGATTTTGGAGGCCAAGCTCAAGTAGTAGGATGCCGATGCTATAGATATCATGCTTCATTGCAAAAGGAGTTTTGCCTGCATGTCCTTGATCATCCTCGGACGGCTCCTCAGGTACACCTTGAACTTCTTCATGCCGATACAGATTTGCTTCCAGATCATCCGTGACTCCTTCTGTTTGTCCTGGTGCTGAGATCTCTCGACTGTACTCGAAACCGGCTAAATAAGGCTCTTCATAAGAGATATTTCCGGCATCGTCCTGGAAGTACAGAATGTTTTCGCTGCGTGCGTAGTCCTTTGTGCAACCAGCCTGCCAGGTGCAAACACAACACCGCTCGTGTCACACCTTTCGCGACTTTGAACCAGTCATCAAGATAGATGTTGTCCTGGGGCCCCTCGAGAATAGTCTTCAGTGTTGTGTACTTCTTCGTTGGCATATTGAAGATGATGCCGTATCGGACTTCATCGTCAGAGGGGCCATCGCGCGTGACGACTCCAGTGCAGTCCAATGTTCTGAGATCTGAAAGCCTAGAACTCCATTTCAGAAGGCGTGCAAGATTCTTGATGCGATTGCATGCCATCGCACGGTAGGTTGCTGCAGTGTGTCCCGGAGGAATATGAGAGCCATCGATCAGTTTCCATTCCACCAATACATGCGTTGAGGTCGTCCCTTTCCGAAATACTCCAGTTGATCGCCTAGTTCGCTCATCGGGCTGTCCCGTCTCCCGTAGTGACCTATCTTTCTCGTCGACTCTCTCTGCATTACGAGCACCAAGCTGAAGCTGTAGCACCATGACCTTGAGAAGGGCTAGACTCTGCAGCATCGAGTCATCAGGAGCACCCGCAGCGACAGCGTTGAGCTGAGAGATATTGAGGGATGAGAGCCGAGAATTAGCCACTTGAATGGCGACAGGGTCATTTTCTGGCGGTTTAAGGAACTTGCAGAGATCATCAATCATTGAACTGAGAAGCTCGAGTGTTTTTGTAATCTCCCTTTCTTGGAGAGCCCAGCGCAGCTTCTCCGACACTTTAGCCTCGTCGCGCATCGCTTTAAGCTTCTTCGCCCACTCTTCCCGCTCCTGAGAGTCCTTGAACGCCATTCGGAGCATCGCCCCGAGCGAAGTCGCCGCTGAGACAGGGGCATTCTCCGCAGACGCCAACGCTGGAAATTCTTGTGATAGTTCGCCCAGCGAGTCCAAGAAGCCGTAGATGATGACAACGTATTTCACAGCGAGGTCGCCGTTCTCGATGAATCGATCATCTTTCCAGCAAGCTGCGTCGGGTCCTCTGTCAAATCCCCAGTCTAGACCCCAGGCTTTGAATCGAGCAGCTTGCATCTCGAGACGAGCCTTGAAGATGAGCGCATCGGAAGCTAGCGTCTCGCCTTTCTGCCATACGGAAAAGCCATCGACGCAGCCTTGGAAGATCTGGAGAAAGAGACTGGTCGCGCCGAGGGCGGTGCCAGCGGTGCCAGTCGGATCGGTCATGGCGATTATTCAATGAATAGTGAAAAAGTGAAAAGGGAGAGTTGTAAACGCGGGCTGTTTTACTCTTAACACGGATGTCCGGCACTGCCACGATGAGGAAACCGGGGGTTTGAAACCAGCTGAGCTGACGATGGGTATCATTGGCTACGATGCTGTGTGCCTCGTGAGGGTCAGCGCCGCCACTATCAATATCACTCAATAGATGCTGACCAGTGCGACAAGCTAACCGAGTTAGTGGGGTGCGGCTGAAACCGCCATATTCATGCTACCTCTCAGCTCTGGTCCTCAAGTATTGAGGTCCCCTATTTCAAATCCCACTTTGGCCCAACAGATTCCGCTAGGCCGTACTGTAGCGACGTTGTCCAAGTTTACAAAATGGCGAAAGAAGTCAAACAACGTGATCATGATCTCCTATCGTTCATGTCCATTTTCCTCATGACGCACCAGCGGCTTGATCTTTCTCTGACCTTACTTAGCGTCCTTATAGACGACGCGAGTATCGATGTCCAAGTGAGATCCAACAAGGGAGGCTACTTCTCAGTCTGCCTTGCAAGGTCGAAAGATCTCCTTGAAGCCCGCTTCCTAAACAACGAGGATGACCTATTACCGGATGCCAGAAACTTGCCCGAACTTGTCGCTGTCAAGATTCCGAGGCCAGATGATGACATGAACAGTGCTCGTAGTCGCAAGATGTGGTCTTCCATGGCCATGGAGTTGCAGATCTTGCGGAACGAGTTCATCAAGAATCACCCGAATATTGTACAACTTTTGGGAATCTGCTGGAAATCTGTCAAGGATGGAGTTCTGATGCCTTCATTTGTACTCGAAGCAGCGGAGATCGACCTGGAAAAGTACTTGGATAATCCGAAAGCCGTCGAGTATCGCAAGGTGTTGGGTCTCGCTGTAGACATCGCCACTGGTGTTCGAGCTCTGCATGATGTTGGGATCATACATGGCGACATCAAACCGGCAAACGTCCTCATTTTCAAGGATTCTCAACTCACGTACGTCGCCAAGATAGCTGATTTTGGATCATCCCTTCTCCGATCAGATATCAGATCCCCCATGAAACTGCCATTCGGTTCAGGGTTCTGGCAAGCACCCGAATGTCGTAATAATTTAGACGGGGAACGACTTCTAAAAGCGGATGTATACTCCGTCGGCCTGGTTCTCTGGAGACTACTTGGTGGAGACATGATGCACCTGTCAATGGACGCAGTGAAAGACGATGGATTGACGAGAGATGCGTTCTTTGAACAGATGAAACGAAACGACGAGAAGAGGATCCGAGCTCTGGCTTACCATTGCCTTATGCGTTTGGAAGATATCCTGGGTCCGGAAGAGAAGGAAGAGTCTTCGAGAAGTATGTATTCCATCCACCAGGTTGTCTATGACATGGCCTGCGCTATTATGATGGCATTAATGGAGGCAGAATCGCGATCAAGCATAAAAGATCTGCTGGAGAATATGAGGATCGTAATGCATCAGTATCTCATATGGGAGGAGTTTCGGGAATTCTACAGGAAAGACTTTAAAAAGAATGGGCCTTTCGAGATGAACCCGCAAGAACAGGATATATGGCTTCAGCCAGGTATGTTGCTCTCTCAATGCACCTTATCAAGGCTAGCAGACTTTGATGCTCCCATACAGGTCTTGATGAGCCGACAGAGGATGATATCAAGAGAGTTCTTCGTTTGGGTCGGTCAACGGAGTGGCTAAATCAGACCCGCGA
The DNA here is from genome assembly GCA_013781345.1 of Fusarium coicis. Lineage (NCBI taxonomy): Eukaryota > Fungi > Ascomycota > Sordariomycetes > Hypocreales > Nectriaceae > Fusarium > Fusarium coicis. Next base: position 14,907 of record JAAOAJ010000602.1, on the reverse strand, counting down.
GCACATCAAGCGTGGCGGATACGTTTCAGATGTCCCTGGAATCGATCAAGTACCCGAAAGTGTTGCCGCCACTCATGTTGCTGAAACTTGGAAGCGATGGTGAGATATCAATGTGCGTGACATGGTAGGCATTACTGATACGAATAGGCGGAAGATGAGAGATCCGAAGCCTGACGAGGCGATAACCCTTCGGCAAGGAAGAGCTGTTCTAGAGGTATGCATGATAATGTTCATAATCTCAAGCACGGTCTAATGCGGCGTCCAGGCAGACTCTTCCATGGGAACACTAAGGGTCTTACCATCGGAGATCATAAGCAATGTCATGCGAGAAGTGAAGAGAGTCGCGCAAAATCCCAAGGAAGAAACGGCTCGTCGTACCGAAGCAGCATAGCAGTACGCAATGTTCTATCTCCGAACTGTTCAGCTCCAACCAAAACGACAAGGAACGATCGATGAATCCCTTGGCCTACTTCTCTATGCAGCAGAGGGAGATCATAAAGGCTCTCGTGGGATCGTTAGCCACCTTTACGACTCTTTGGGGAGAGAATTTCCGAGGTCGAGGGAAACAGATCTGGCCTGGCTGCGAGAAGGTATTTGCAACGGCAGCGAGACTGCGAAGCGTCGCCTACGTTCTCTTGATCCAGATTTATACGCCCAAGCGATCGAACTACTGCGTACGCGGTATTCTGGCTTTGGGATTGAAACCCCCCCTCAATACTGGGATCAAGAAACACTCTCAGATGATGATCTGTTTCACGAGACTCGAATCCGCCATCGAATTGGTATGATTGCCAATCAAGAGCAAACTATACTCCTATGCTCGATTTCCAACCGTCTTCATCTCTTGAGACGGCTGACAGATCATGGATTTGTGAACGTCAACGAGTTGAACAAGTGGAACGAGTCTTCCCTTCTGTGGGCATCAAGAGCAGGGCACAAAGACGTCGTGTTCCATCTCTTGGACTGTGGTGCTGATCCTTCAGTCGCTAGCAACGAAGGCACTACACCGCTTCACTTCCTCAGCTCCTTTGATGACGAAGATGTTCATGAGGTGTGTCGGCGACTGATCGAATCAGGTGCAGATATAGAGGCTCGTTCCAAGTCTGGGCATCGGTATAGGCAAGGCCTGGATTCAACTTACGGTGATGTTGATGGAACACCGCTTACATGGGCTGTCGCTGCCAACAACAGAGTTGCAGTGCAGGCATTGGTTTCCTCTGGAGCGGATCCATTCGACCTCCCTGGCCTGAAGGTGACATACTCTGATACTTTTGGAGGCATGTCACACGTGTCACCCGTCTGGTTTGCGGCGATGAACCATCAATACTACATGCTTGAGATTCTGCTTCGCAATGTGGATAGAGACAAGATAAAGGAGTTTCTCAACACGTATCGACGAAAGTTTGGCTCGAATGAAATGTCTGGTCAGGACAACCCTATCATCGCTTGGTGCGTAACATATGCTGCTCAGGGGATAGGTCGAAGAATCCTCTTGCATGGGAAACAACATCAGGAGGCATTTATAAAGACTTTCGATATGCTGGTGGGCTACGGCGCTGACACAGATGATATCCACCGCCTGGCTGTTCAACGCGGGCAGCCATTTGTCCTGGAATATCTCCTCAGTTTTGAAAGGGTACCGAAGCCAACGCCACAGAAATGGATGGAATTCATCCTTATTGCAGGGGCGACGCAAGATTGGATCACATTCGATGTGCTACTATGTCATTCGCAGGCAGATGATCTACCCCCTGAGCAGTGGCAGCGTTACTACGGATCTTTTCGAGGATTGCCAAATAACGTAGAGTATCTGGATGTGTTTCGCAAACACAGAGACCCCACAGCAGATTATTACCTCCACTACGCAAAAGCGCTGATGAGCGGAAAATTCATCCTCGCTCGCTGGTTCTTCGACACAGGTGTATGTGACCTCACACAGCCAGTCAGTGCATCAGACGAGACAATCTTGGGCTTTCTCCTCCGTCGCTGCAAGTCTTACTCAAACGCTATTCTTCAACTTGAGCAAGTCCTGCAGCTGGATCTTCCAGACTCGTGCTTCTGGGATGTATGTAAGATGTCTGACTCGAGCTTTACTGCGCTGCACCAAGTTGCGTATTTTCCCGAGTATCAGACCAGCAGTACTATGGCCAACACAGCCCTGAGACTGATCGTGCAAAAATGGTATGAGCCAGAGCATCTCAACGCTCAAGTCGCAGAGGGAGAGTTCAAAGGGAGAACGGCACTACGCATAGCTGCATTGACAGCCAACGTCGGAGCTGTTCGGTACTTACTACAAGAGGAAGGAGAGTCACTCGACCTGACGTTATTAGACTGCAATGACTTCAGCATCGTGGACACCGCAGCCTGGGGGTTAATGAGTCAACAAAGTCGCATCAAACTGTGGGATCTACCAACGGAGTACCACAAGTCAGCTGATCTAGATCATTGGCGAAGTGTCATGGAGATCCTCGTGCGGCTGCTGAAGGCTGGGGCTAAGCCCAATAAGATTGGTCTTGCTATGACGAGGACAGAGGCGGAGAAGATCCAGGTTTTTGATCTTGAGAAGTTCAAAGTTTTTAGTGTTCCGTTTCGTAAGTCTTATTGCAACGTGATGCGAGCTTGAGGATGTTGCTGACTTCTGATAGTGTTCTTTGGAAACAAGTTCTCGAAGGAATTGGGAGGGGAGAGATTCTGGGTTGAGGTTTCGAAGTTGAAGGTTGATCAGACTTTCTTTATCGCGACTCTGGAGAATTTGAGTGATGAAGAGAGAGAGGCTGGAGTTATGACGAGGGTTGCGTCTTTCTACTAAATAGCACGGTCAGGTCTTGTATTGTTTGGTCGTCATTTCTTTGAGTTGCGGTTGCAGCTAGAGCCAAAATATATGGAGAAGAAATGATTTTTTGAGCTAAAATCTGATCAAACTAAAAGAGTGTTAGGTCTACTTGTAAAGAAGCACTGAATCAAGTGGCCATTGGAAACATAAGGTCTAGGGACAGCATGTCTGGTTCAGCCGGCCACGCCGCAGCATCCTGGAACACTTGATATTCTAGTGCGAATGGCAACCTCAACGCAGAGTATCTGTCCCGCGGAGGGACCTGGCGATAACCCCCGTTTCGTTGCAATGAAGCTCTTTTCAGTATCTCCAACATCAACAGCCAGCGTTTTCCGCAGCCCGTGCCGCATGACGGATCGTCACACCAGAGCACACTCTTGGTATTGTCGTTGAAAATAGGATGCTCTTCTGTATCAAATGTAAGGTTAGAAAGCCACCCAAAGCTATCCGGGCCAGTGTTCCTGGAGAACATCACAAGCTCAAGAACAATGTAATCACCCTCGTAGAGCCAAAAGTAATGCGCCAAGCAATAGCGACATTGATAGCTGTTGTTCGGACACCCACCATTTCGACCGTATGGAGCCTCAAGTTTGTGAACGGGCACCCCAGAGGCGGGGAAGCAATTGCATTTGTCTGATATCATACACGAGACGATAGCGTCGATCTGTGTTTGAGCGTGTAGACAGAGCTCTTTAGCAACCCCCTCCTTCAGCTGTTTTAACAGATTCGCCTGCAGTGCTGGCATTCCCGAGAATAGTCGTTGATTGGTCTTGACCATTGGGAATGCCCTAGTGTAGTCAATCGCGTGTATGCCTTCCGAGTATGACGTGCGGATGCTTGGCTGATATCTCGTGGCGTTCGGAAATTCCTCATCAGCTTGAACACTCGCAACGCAGTGCTCAGGATCTCTGCAGCGTACATGTATTTCTTCGTTATGATTCGGTTGCATCTTTACCGAGACTTTGACATGCTTGCAAATGTCAAATTTACCCAGCAACCCTATGCAGATATTGCCTTTTGCGTTTCCCTGTGGGAAAAGGAGTTGCGGGTGGCTTTGATTGCATCTAGCACAATGGACAGGCTGCCAAAGTCTCTGTAATCGCCATTCCAGTTCACCCGTATCAAAGAGATTTCTACAGGGTCCGCACAGTGACCTCCGCAGGAAGATCCGCTTAATGAGTCGAAGTTGGTCACATGTTGATCCAATGATGCGGTGAGTCTCTGTGGCAAAGTGCAGGACTTTCCAATGAAAGTCTTTAAATTCGATATCGTTCGTCAACTCTCGGAGGATCCGACATGTTTGGCGGACCATGTAGAGAGAGCTATGGGGCATCAAGCGCATGGTATGGATCAATAGCTCTTGGGGGAGCTGTAGTAATCTGGACCCTGAACTTTGTTGGTGTCTCAGCTTCAGAGACTTGATAATCGTGGGACAATCTGCAACATGTGGCAGTGATGCATCCAAGTGGACCGTTTCTCCATTCTGAGCATCCAGAAGAGGGACCTTAAGTGTGCCCTGCCTGAGTCCGAGTCGGTCAATAGTGCGTTGAATCCAGGATGAAGAATACTGTGGATCTAATATGAGTTGAGGCATGAAGGAGTTGCTGAGCGGACTCTAGGACAGTTGAAGTCGGTTGGAGGGAAGAATAAATCCCTAGGAGACTCAAAGGCAGATTGAACATGTTTTATAATATTGTCATCGTTGTCATGGGGCCACTTGATTGGCCAGTCAGAAAGTTTAATACCAGAAGGACGTGTCAAGAAAGATAATATCATATCAGAGTTTGGATACGCAAAGAATAAAAGTTTATGTCAACATCATCAAGTGAATCAACCGTGAGGCTTACCTTAATACGCGGATTCTCAAACTTTGTTTAAGCTCAGCGAAATACTAACTCCATAAGCTCGGACATGCAGAGATTTTCCGCAGTCAAGAAATTTACTAATGCCCACTGTGACCAGGTCTTTTTTTGGGATTTGCAAACTTCATATGCCTGTTCAATGATCGAGAGTAACTGTGCACAAGTTGATGCTTGCGTACCGTCGATCTTTTGACCAACCGAGGATATTTTGCTTGATAGCACTCATCCAAATGATCAGATTTGAAAGCAGGATTAAAGTGACGCGTCGATCCCTTCAATCTTGGGTAGTGAGTTGCAGTCGTTGACAGTGTCCAAATGCTGGTAGTGATAAAATCATGATGAAACATTACTAAGGGTAACTGAACTAAATTCATTCAAAAATGTTAAAATGTTAGTCCCAAACATACAAGTCCATCAGAAGCCTTACCAAATGTCCACCGAATTGCTCTGAACAGATTATAACATTTGATTTCTATTTAGTGAGGGAATTGCACCAAGTTATATTGCACCTTTGGTCCAAGACCTGAGTCATGTGCTGGGTTGGTTTATCGATAATGGATCGCGATGGTCTCCTTCCTTCCCAATGCCGGATCGGAGCTCCTGCCCATCAACAGCGGGCTCAATGGACATCCTTCCCATGTTATCAGTAGAATGACTCCTTCCCAAACTGCAGTGATGGAGTTCTTAATTACGTCGACGAGAATGTTTGACTTGTCGATCTTCAGCCTTCCCAACAACTACAGCAGCAGCAGCAGCAGCAACAACAACGATGTCTGTCTGGGTCACCGTCCTCGATACCGCGGTGAAGGTGGTCACCGTGGTGGCCTACGCGTTCACCTCGGTGCAGTTGGGGTGGAAGTTTGTGCAGTGGTTGGGAAAGGAGAGGAAGAAGAAGGAGAAGGATGGTACGAACTCAGATCTATACTTTCGCAATGGACATACTGACCACAAGCAGAGTCTGACAGGATGGAGATGGGGCAGATGCCCAGAGGGCGGTTTGTGGGCCGCGTGAAAAGAGAGGCGGAGGAGACTTGGTTGGAGGAGTTTGGCCCTGTCTTGGAGGAGGCGAAGGCAGCGGGCCGGAGGGAGATCCAGGCGGAGGTTGGGAGGCTGGAGGACAGGCTCGAGGTCCAGGAAAAGCTCCAACAGGAGTGGAGGCTGCGCGTCTCCAACATGGAGGAGAAGGAGAAGCTTCTCCTTGGCCGAATTGAAGGTCTCGAGGGCGGGGTTCCCCCCAATCTCTCCCGTCGGCTGACCACCCTCGAGGGGTCACTGCCCACAGTCACTCATCGCCATGGCTAGGACACAAGCCATCCAAGTGTTGAACGAGACAAATCACGTTAAAAAAACCCGTGGCGGGGCAAACCACGTTAAACACCCCTGGATTAACGAAGAAAGAGAGGGAGGCATCGCACTAGTCAGGCATCTGTTGCTTGCGACAGTGTAAGACCTGGCTAGCCCGGTCCGCGGGTCTGTAGGTCAGGCGCTTTCACCGATCACTGGTTTCTTCATCATTCACCATTACCATGTCGATCAAGCGCATCTTGTCCGGGTCTAGTAGCCAGCACAACTCTATCAATTTGCTGGTGAAGCTAAAGCAGCCCCATTACCGAGTTGTTCCCACACAAACACCAACAACAAATCGGTATAAAAACGATGCCTCCGCTACACTCTCACTCCTCAGTCCTCGACACTCTTCATCAGACATTCTCTACGTCTTCGAGTCGTCACCGAGTATACCTTCTTTCCAACCTTGTCGTTGCGTCGAAACATTCAGTCACAACTTGACTTCCGCAACTCGATCATCTCAGCTCCAAACATACGCCAGCTTCCCGCAATCCACTACAACCAGCTGAGCAATTGTCATGGAAGAACACCAAGCCGTTCAAGCTACCACATCTCGCCACTAGGTCGCAGCGTCTGCCTCATGGATCGTGAGGACCAGCATCAGACGCAGTTGTCCACGTAAGCCACAAACCACAAACGCCTGCAGTATTCAGATCGGCAATGCCTCGCAACACGCCCATTTCTCGATTGACATCTGCAAAGGCCAAAGACCAGTTGAGAACAGGTTGGAACCATGCCAGTCGGTACTCCTTCATGCCGTCAGACAATCGCATTCTGCGACCAAACCACCTGCTCTGAGGTTCGTTGCCTATCCCAAAAGCGACACCCCTCACTGTACTTCCTCAGCCAATTACCTCGTCACCCGTTTCTTACACTGGCACTTTCTTGCTGCAGCGGCGGTATGTGCCGAACTATGTCTTTTGTGATGGGCCAAAAGGCAACAATTCCACTGAAAGTTCTTCGGGCGGCTTCACCAGCCCTGGGTGGCGCGTGGACTGGATTGTCTCTTTGCTCATATTGCTGAGCTTCTGTGGCTTGCCTCCAAGGAACGGATTTATTGCTGGCCCTTGGAACCACCCAGGGCTTGTCGGCAGCCCGTTTCATGCTTGGAAACCGATAGCTCTTGTTTTCTCTTCCTTTCTCTTTTGTCACTCTCTGTTCTTGCGCACCAGGAACCGGTATCTCCAGCGCCAAACGTCGGCAATCCCTTGGATGTATCACATATCATGCTCCGACCGTAGCAAGCCGCTGGCTCCGTGGACCCAAGACCCTCGACTGTCGACTACAACTTCAGGGTGGATCAAACCAAAGTGTGTTGACGACATACATCCCCAATCAGCACTATCGTGTATCTATAAAGACGGCGTGCAGAATCTTAACACCACTCGCAAATCAACCTCGGGTCAACGTCTCTCGCGACGAATCGCCGGCAAAGCTCCAGTCGCCACAGTATCTATCACCAGTCACCGGAGGGTCACACGGGACAATTGACATTGGAGAGAAACCCACAACACCGCCTCAGGACATGCTCGCAGGATAGTTACTTCGCAACGACCAGCCTTGTACGGCTCTTTTCGACAATGCTTCATACCACACTGCGGCGCGACATTGCCCAGGCAAGCTACAAGTGTCACCTTACAACCCTTTCACCTGCAAGGTCCAATCTTCCATCATCAACAGCGCTCAGCGATTGAGAAAATGGCGGCAGATCAAAAGAAGATTCGGGGCCCGGGAACGTAGGTCAGGGAGCATCCTCGAAAGACCAGTCTTATTAGCGCAAGGATTCTCAACAGGACCTCGTCGGTGCGATCAACTCATTATGAGCAGCGATTTCCCGCAACCTCATCATCAGGCTCAGCCCTCTCAATCGCAACGTCCCCGCCGACCTCACCCATCAGCTCGACCACCCCAAGCTGGCACACCCCTACCTCACCACCAAGACGCACCTCGGAGCTTCCGTTGCACGCAAAAGAGCTCGGAGGAGATAAAAGCCCCCACGAGTGAGATAGAGAACAAGTTATGCTATCACCATTGCAACCATCGACACCATCGCCTGTCACAAGAGGCAATCATAATAGCGACAAAACCAGCATCGGCAACCTTTGTGGCTACTCGCCGTTTCTTGAAACATTCATGTTGACGGCAGATTCGTGGTCAAATCCTCAAGGCAAGTCTCGCCATGCCAGAGACAGAAATACACGTCTCGGACGGTCATTCTCTCCGCCAAGCTTGAAGGCATTGGCCATCGCTTCTCTGCCACTTTCACTCTTCAAGCCCCGGTGAATAGCGTCTGGCGATTGAAGAAATGCAGCGGGTCGGAAGGGGATTTGATTCCTTGAGATGAAGATCAGGCTCTCCGTAACTCCAGGTTTGTGGTTGCAAACGTTCGGAACATTCTCGACGAGGTTGACTGGATGGAGCAGAACCTCGTCAATCGGCTCAATACTATCAAACACAGTATTCTCAGCAACATTACCCATTGCCTGAGCCACCTCAGCTGCGAATTATGAACGTCATCACAAATCACCGTATCAAATGCACCGGCTCCATCATTTTTATCGTCAAATGTTTGACTGGGCCAAGACACGTCAACAACAGCATCAACAACAGCTAGGTTTGTCGAAGGCTTCTCCTCGACACCATAGTAAAGGCTCCCACTGTCGTCCTTCACCGTCGCCGCTCGCCACGTTAATTTGTCCGAGCACGAGGTGAATTATGCTGGGAGTGGATGAGGAAAGCAGAAGAGGGTAGACACGGATCCGTCCTAAAGGTTCTCTTGCCTATCTGTCAGACCTCTTTCCCATAGCTAGTATCGAACGGTTCTCTCCCAAACTGCAGCAATGGAATCTTTGACTTTTTTTACTTTAGCCTTTATAACAACCTCGGCAGCAGCAGCTAAAACAGCAAAGCACGCCAACCCCACCTCGATGTCAATCTCCAGTTCGGAGAGCCTCCCCCATCTTGACGGATCGACCAAGCCCGGCGTCGATCCCACTTCTGTGGCGGGGCAAACCACATTCAACACCCATGGCGAAAGGAAGAGGGAGGCATAGAACTACAAAGGCATAAGTTGCTTGCAACTAACAGCAACAGCAGCCATGCCTGACTGGGGTGTCATCATCGACATCGTGGTGAAGGGGCTTACCATGGCCACCCACACCCTGACATTGGTAGAGAAGGGGAGGGATCTTTTCCGGTCGGCTATGGTGGAATAAGGTGGAGAAGGACGGTAAATAAAACTCTGTACTACATATCGGTGATGTGCCTACTGACAACAAGCAGAGTCTGAGCATTTGTATATAGGCGCGATGGGGTTGAGGGCTGAGACGGAGATGAGGAGGACGGACGATGAACACGGCGCCAACAGGACGCAAGAGCTCTGCCAAGAGACCCAAAAGGAGATTACCGCCCTCCAAAGCCGTCATCAAACTACACTGGCGCCCATTCTGTGTCTGGCTGTGACGCTCGTGCTGTCTCTGGTGCTGGGCCCAGTTCTTAGTTGCCAAAATAGCACGTCAATTAATATCTACAACTCAGTTTTGGACAACATTGATATGCCCAATGATGACGAAAACAACGACAAGAAAAGAGACCCAGCAGCTCAAAAGAATATTTGGGTGGCTGGGGTAGGTGGAAATTTCGAGCTGCGAACGGAGGCAATTGAGGCAGACAACTGACCTCCAGAAGTGCGCCAACGACCTCCATCTCCGGTCCGAAAGGCCTGTTCCATCTCGACGGAGTCCGTCGTTGATCCCACGTTGGCCACCCCCACCTCGACTAATAACAGACATCACTGACCTGAACACAAACACCAGCAGCGCCAGAATCACACCATCACACTGCCATCCACACAACTATCGCCGCCGCCGCCAGCAACCATCAGAGACGCACTCACCAGACGGAGATCCTCCCCCTCGCCGTCAAGTACGCCTTTGACCTTCGCAGAATCTGGGTATACGTCAGGAATAGAGAAAGGCTGCCAAGAGCGACGGTATCAAATCGATCAAAGAGGCCAAAGAGAGTTCGATGATTTGGAGTTGGACAATTTGAGGTGTGAAGCGGGGGTTTCGCCCGTAGGAAATCCGGCTGGTTTTGCATGGCGGATAAGACGCTCCTCATCAAGACAGCCCAAAGTCTTTCAGACCCGGCTCGACGGGTTGGTCTGACTCCAATTGCGTCGCCCCCGTCGCCGTTACCGACGTTGAATGGTGCCATACCCTGTCGGACGAGGCCCGAATATCGTGGAACCAAGACACGGCAAGTCTTGTACTCTCGGGTGCCCCCCTGCATCGTAGCACAGCTGCCCCAGGTTCCCGGTCTTCGTCCGCGGTGACCTTGATTTCTGTTGCTCGATGCTTCTATGACTTGTTGCTCAACACTCTATAAAGACCATGCTTGCGGATTGGGGGTAAAGTAGATGAATGTCTCGTCTCTTAACATGAGAAAGAGTCAAAGGTTTTGCGGTATATTTAGGTAGGATCATATAATACTTGTCAGTTTCTGCAGTAAGGTTTGTGCTCGCCAGACTAAAGTTTGTCAGTCTTTTACGAACTCCACCTAAAACTCAACATGAAATTGCAGCCTCAGAAATCACCTTTCTGAACATAAACTTTATGCTCTATTGTGGCAAAGCTTTGAGAGCAACTGGTCCTTTTCCATGAATGTCTATTTTGCAAATTTTCTGATGTTAACTTCGGTCAGGGGTGCCTGCCATTCTCCCAAGCATATAATGCTCGTATATCATGTCTTCTTCAAATCAGTGATCGTCGTTTCATACCACTCACAACCATCACCGCCATGCCTTGCCTCAAACTGGAGTATACTACTCATCTCCGCTGTCAAATCGCCTATTAAATCTTCTCATTCTTAACCGAGGCACTTATCACGTTCTTATTTTTGAAGAAGAAGAGCTGTTCGGCTCAGACGCCCCCCTACCTGACGAAGGTCATGTTTCAGCACCTCTCGAGTTCAGAAATCAAGGAGTTCGACTACTGCTACTCCCTCAAGAATTGCTGGTCCTCATTCCCAGGCGAGCTGTACTGAGTCTCAAGCAAGAACTTAAGCGAGCGGGATCACAAAGTCAAACCTTCAATGATCCACTGACAGCCCCAAGAACAACCGTCTTGAGCAAGTTGACCCAAAGTTTATCAAGTAGCGCATGACATATCAGGTCGCGTCCATATCTCCGAATCTCGAACTGCTGTTTCATTGAAACCCTTACGCCTCCCAAGTAACGACACCATATTAAAAATGTCCCACCTTGAAGTGCTTGATTTTATCATCCTTATTCTGGAGGGGCTGCTGGGCATCGCTAAAATATGCGAGTCGGGGTACAAGATCTACAAAGAGTACAAGTCTTACATGGAGGACAGAAAAAAGAGAATGGAGGTCAGTTCGAAGCTATTGCCTATCTGCGACGCAGACTAATATTGCCTGCAGAATAAGATGATGCGGGATTGGGATGGTCCGGACGACGAGGATATGGAGATGGGCTGGGGAGCAAAGTCCCCCTGGGCATCGCCTCCCTACTATCGACATGGCCAGGGAAATGACACGGGAGAATTAAGGCTTACAAAAGAGGTTCAAAATGCCCCTGTGTGGAAATGGTTAGAGCGATTATCTGACGAGCAGCTAGAGCATGAGCGCTTATGGGAACTTGAGTTGGACAAGCTGGATCGCAAGGCAAGACGAATACTTCCTTGTGGCTTGCCTTGAGGGAACCCAAGCTACAATATCACGTCAACTATTACCTAGGTCATGGGGTTTTTGACAAATCCACGACATGCTCGTGAAGATTAAAACATGAACCGACATGCTTGAGTAGACTGAAGATTTGCGCCCAATTCTGGAAGATCTCACGGGTGACGACAAAAGAACCTCTAAATATTCCGAGAAATATTCAGTGTTTGGGTCTGCGTCTCACATTTCATCCTTTTTCATGAAGGAAATGCCAGGCAAAAAGTTTTTAGCCACCTCCTTCAGCTTCAAAATAATGTGTAAATTGTACCCCATATCCAGGTGTGTTACTTGCAGTTGAGAGTTGTGGCTGGGAGCTTGAATAAGTAGAGACCTTAGATACTTCACAGAACAGAAAACGCACCAAAGTTAAAAAACATCTCGAGGAGTAATCTATTATCATTTGACGTCATACAAGAAGACTACTCTTATTCGTAAAGGCCTTGACACCTCAGAACCTCCCCTCTACATGTTCCCAGCACCAGTCTCCCAGCTGCGACTTTATACAATGGAAGACATTCTGGCCGACACCCACTTGCTGGGTAGAAGTTTCTTTGAGCAGTTGTACTGCCGAAGCAACTGAGGAACGACGCTGGTTTCTCCTCAGGCTCGGTACGTTGGACCTGGCTACCATGCGTGTTACGTGGTCGGTATGCCGTATAAGGAACCCTCAAGCGTTTGGGACCGCGCGCGTGTCGTCGGAATTGATATTTCTCCTGATTCAGAATTTAACTGTAAAGAAGGTATGGAATAATTTTTGGATCTTGCCAGGAATGTGTTCCGAAGCCAACCTACAAGAGTCCACCTGTTCCATCGCTTTGAGATGGGCAAGCAGAGGGAGTTTTGGCTTTTTGACCGGTCTGGAGTCTACTGATCGGGGTTGTTTGAGAATGAACGTGACCTCTAAGACTTACTCGATTAGTATGGGAAGATGATTGAGCTTAAGTTTGGTAAGAATCCATTTATTAAGCAAAAGCTCGGTGAACCCCAGTATATCTACATCAAGGGCGATCACTCCTAAATGGCGCCTTACGAGTCTAATTACAACAGGGTATACAAACTTGTCCTCGATGAAAAACCTCTCTCAAACCCTGGCGAAATTGTCAGTGTAATGATGACTTGGTACCGCGCTACAGATAAATTCAACAACAAGTTTGTTGTCAGATTTCCAGGGAAGGAACAAAATAAAGATAAAGAAAAGTTCCTGCGTTAAAATAAGGAGGGTAATGTCTAGGCTATTACATATCCCATTGACTATTAATTTATTAAAGATAGGAGGCTATCTTATACAGTTATGCTCCACTTTAGTTGCCCTATTACCTACTCTCGCACTGTCTTGGTGGTTCTCGAATGTATGCGTGACACGATTAGGGCTTACCGGTCGTTGTGTATAGATGCTAAGATTCTCTATTGGGATATCTGCTTGCACCACCTCTATCTGTTGAGATTCGTTTTGCGCCCCCATAGTTGAACACAGAGGCTCATACCTTCTGAGTCATTTAAGTTTGATATTTTATTTGCTACGAGACCTGAGGACTAGCAGTGATCTGGGCTGTTAAGAATAAATATGTAGAAATGTCTGGGCCATGAGATAAACCGATATTGACTTATCCTCCCTTACAGTTCAGAAGGCTGATCAAGCGCGTGGGCTATTAACTTTTTGTACCCCTTAACAGCCTGCTCCAGATCCGAAACCTTCAAGTGCTCATGCGCAGAGTGCGCCTCGAGAATCGAGCCAGGCCCGTACAGATATCTCTTATGACTCACCTTTAGCCTGGGGATATCTGTTCCGTAGTTCAAGACCACAGTTTCAAATCCTACCGCGGTTAGCTAGAGCTCGCTTCTTTCCAATGTTGTTATCTTACCATCAACATCATAGTCTGTCGGCACAGGTCCAATACCATACGAGAACTCAACGACTAGGCTCGGGTCACTCCCCTCGACTGCCTGACCTATTAAATCCCTGATACTCTCTGGAGTTCCACCAGCGACTCGAACTCCTCCGGTAGCAAAAGCACTTGCCGGGATGACATTCCCAGCAACACCGCCTTCAATCTTACCCACGTTGAGATAGAGTTACCAAACTCTTTACTCCAAGGCAACTCAACCTTCTGAAGAGCTGCAAGTCCACGAACAAGACTATCAATAGCATTACTTCCTGTCTCAGGATATCCAGAATGACCAGCTTTTCCATTGGCTTTGATAGTAAATCCCAATCCACCTTTGTGACCTCGAGCAAGTTTCAGCTCTGTTGGTTCACCGAAGATAACGGATTCCCAGGATAGACCGAGATCATTGGCATTGCCCATTCCGGGTCCGCCTGCCTCCTCACCCACCACAAACAACAGCGCTACATCACCCTCACTGACTTTGTTCTTACCAAATAGCTCTTGAACAGCAATGATCTGCGCCGCGACACTGCCCTTTGCGTCAACGGTTCCTCGGCCCCAGATCTCATCGCCTCGCCGTTCATAAGGCCAGAATGGGGGGACCGTGTCAATATGAGACGTCACGAGAACTCTTGTTTTTCTCGTGTTATTGTAGTAGGCCAAGACGTTATCGCGATTCTTGGCAACTGCTTGAGTCTCAACAGTGAGCCCGGCATCTTGAAGGTATGCCTTGAGAAAGTCGGTGGCGTGCTTCTCAGAGCCAGTGATCGAGGGTCGCTCAACGAGTGATTTGTGCAACTTAAGAAGTGCTGATGATTCTAGTGATTCATGAGAGAAGGGAAGCTGGACACCTCCCAGGTCAAACGCCGTCGCCGCAGCGGCAATCAAGGGGATGGTGTTGAGCTTCATCGTCGATAACAGCCTGCAGATAACAAAGAGGGGTAAAAGATATGAACCTGTCCAAACTGGGCCCCGTGTATCTTGATATAACGTTGATCGTCACAAATTGATAAGCAATCTCGAAAAGCCAATCAATTTCCTCTTTTATCGCTGTACGGATGTCACCATTGACGGGCAGTATTTCCTCATCTGCCAAAAGCGGGGAGACTCAAACTTCGGATACCCGAGATGGCAACACCTTTGATAGAAATACTTGCATTAATTTTAATAGTGGTATTGTGAAAGAGATAGGCCCCCGGGTGTTACAAGAATTGACCGGTTCTAGGTAATTTTTACCTAA